>CAEGAG010002871.1:0-75895 GCA_903067065.1 Brachyrhaphis terrabensis | reverse complement strand
TATATATATATATATATATATATATATGTAGCAATCTATTTGGTTGTGTTTGTGCAATTAATATTTTGTTTATGTTTAATTAGGGATTTCCTATTGTCCACTCCTATTCAGAACATCTATAGTGCCAGATGCCCATGTCTGTTAAAGAAATGTTGTGGTTTCAAATACATATAATCTAGTGGTATTAAAAGGATGGAACATTATATCTATATTAATTTAATTTATGGCGTCTATTACAACCAATCTCTTGCTGTAAGAGTAAGTATGAAATGACAGTGGAAAGTAGAGCAATACCTAATAGTGAACAACAAACCCCATGAAAATATCAATGCGTCCCATTTTGCATTCACAAAGGGATGCTTTATTTGAACAGCTGCAATATTTCAGGCGCAACATATTGAATATTTGGCCACCGGGATGCCCTTTGTGCCTATGTCTGATATAGACCTTAGTGGCTAAGGTCATGAATCTCAAGGAGCGTAGTAGTAGCATTGGAGGGATCAAAGAGTTTTATAAGCCAAACTTAGATTACTGAAAAACACAATCCTAATTGCAACATTGAGCAATAATATAGCAACTCCATGTTTTTCCAATATCGTGTGTCCCAAGAATGCCTGCTTTTGAAAGAAAGCAACCTCCAGCAGGACCTGGCTCATTGTGAACAACCATCTGTTAAAAACAGCTGGTGGCTGAGAGGACATCACAAACAAGTTGTTTACCTGTGGTCTGTTGTGTTGATGATTCTTACTTTTTGGATGGAAATAATTTCACCCTTCAAACCTTTTTCTTCCAGCTGCTGTACCTCCTGGTCCTACTCTGTCCTCCACATCACCTTTGTTTCCTTCATTTCACAGCATCTTTTCCCTAATTTGCTGACGTGCCCAGAGCCCACAGCTTGGTTACCGGTTAACCTATCGTTGGTGACCTCCTACTCTTTGATGCATCCTGCTAGGGGTTAAAAGGAGCCTCTCTAATTAGCTTAGACACAAATGTTTTCTCGGGGAGAGGTTATCTCCGTGTCAAAGCCCAGCAGAGCAGTCACTTTTGGTTTCTCTCTACAAGCTAATAAGGACAAACTGACATGGAAACATATCCTGAATCTTTTAACCCTTCAAAGCTTTCCAAAATAAACATAAACAGCATCAATTCAGCTTTAAAATTTCAGTATCTTGGAAATTGTAAAGATACTGAGAACGGTTTGTTGATTAAAAAAAACAGTTGGATATGAGTAATACTCTGCAACCCTCTGTCAATCCTGATATGAGATGAAACCATAATATGAAAAGAGACACTGATTAGCGTTTGCAATAACAGCAGAGCTCAGCTTGCTTGAGGCTCATATATCTTGGAAGAGAAAATTATTCTGTTCACTGCTCATATAGTTTTTTTTGACATGCCACTGTTGCTATCTGGGTTACTTTCTGTTGCACTGAATGATCATTTGCTTTTGCTTCAGCGGCTGTTTGTTTTCCTTCTATAACTACTGATAAAAAGATGAACAGTCTCCTAAAACACAGATCTGCTGCCGTTCAGAGCATGTCTAACTGGAGAACAAGCTGAAAGATCCAAACATCTGTAAAAGTACATACAATTAGGCATTGTAGGGAGAAATGGATCTTACTTTAATCCCTCTTCTTCTGTATTTTTTTATTTTTTTGGTTCCATTTATAAAGCCTGACCTGAGGAAAACTCTCAGCAGGAAATTAGGTGAACTTGTATTTCTATTTCAGAAATGTACAAAGAAAGGAATGAGATCTTTTTATTTTCCAAGAAAATAAATATTCACAGTTTTGGAATTACATTCAGATTGTAATGTTCTCAATATTCTTAGGGTTGATGTCTTTCTGCACCTGCAGAAAATTACTTTGCATCACTCCTTAATATCCTGTCTTGTTGGAAACCATGCATTGCCATAACACTTCCTCGACATGTTTTACAAAAGGATTTGTGTTCTTTATAACTTAAACACTGACATATTATCTTGTTTCATTCCCCTAAAGTATACTGTTATTTTACAAAGTTTTAATTTTCTCATGGACTTGGTGTGTTTGAGATTAAGTCCAAGTACTGTTCTCACCGTCTCCAAAATCTCGATGGACAGTAACACTCTGAGTTTGCCCCTTACATGTTATCCATGTATTAATAAAGAACTACTAATGGTAGGATCTAGACTTACTGATTGTCTTACCTAAAGATTAGGGTTTAAAGTCTTCTAGTAATATGGGTATAAATCCACTAAAGCTAAGTCACAGAAAGAACAGACATTCATTCAGTTTCGATAAAGTTTTTTCTTTTAATAATAATTATGAAGCTACCAAGAATCCATTCTCCCCTTTGCACCATAAGAATGAAATACAGATGAGCTAATGCTCTGGGTTTTACAGCCGCAAATGAAATATCAGATTGCAAGATTATAGGATTTACTGACAAATATTTGGGAATTTGTGGTTGTTGTTGTTTTCCCCAATTACAACCAGGCAGTAAGAAAAGCTTACTTCAGTTCAGTTCAGTATAAGGCAAAAAAGCAAGTTGTAAAAAGTATTCACATCCATTGACATTTTCTTACAGTTGGTCAGGTAAAATCAACAAACTTCAATGTTTTTTTTTGTTTTTTTTATTTATTGGAAATTTATGTGATGGACCAAAACAATAAAGTACATGATTGTGACATAAAAATGAAATAACATGTTTTTGTTTATCTGTGTGGCATGCACTTCTATTCATCACTCCTGATGAATACACTTTCTTACAGCCTTACAGCTGATTCTCTGGTCTTTATCCTGCCATTATCCAGTCTGTCAGTTTAGGTGAATTGCTTAAACCAGGAGAGTGTGTTGGTACTAGCAGTGCTTGTAACATTGTTTTTTCAACAAACCCTATTTATACTTCACCGCCTTTTGATCACAGACTTGTTTGGTGTATTTAGTTTTTTCTATTAGGATATTTGTTCACTAATATTCTCTAGCAAACTTTTGAGGTCTTCATAAAACTGCTGATTATATATTGAGAATAACTTTCACACTGTTGGAGTCTGTTTCTTTTGGCATATGAGAGAGAAAGTAGATAATTATAAAGATACACCACACTTTTTCGAATTTTATATTTATTCTGCTTCACCCATCTTGTACTGTGTGTGTTTGGTTTACACGTAAAATCCAGTGAAAGCGCATTAAAGTTTGTGCTTGTAATGTGACAAAATGTGGAAAAGTTCAGTGTGAATATAGTGTGAGTTTATACTGTACTGTACTATATGCCAGCTCTTGGGTTTCACAGAGCAACTTGTTGTGACCTTGACTTCAATCATGTGAAACCCAGAGACAGATCTGACTTGATGGAGTGACAAGTGCCACCACCCTTACAGGCAGAGGTGGCTCCAGGTTCAGCCTCCAGACGCATGCTCCTGCTGCCACAGAAAATGAGCGGAAACCCAAGGTGAAGAGCCTCCATGTCTGAGGTCACTGAAAAATGTATGAGGCCATGAGGTGGCACAAATGTGCATTGCATTATTGATAAGGACAGGCGTCGCCAAGACCTCCTGCCTATTCAGCTATTTGGTCTAAACAGAAACCTTTTTTCTCTTTTTTTTAAGAGTACTCGTTACCCTTTTTTCTGCTCACCTGCCCCACACCTTTTCCCCATTCTTCCTTCCTTTGGCATGTTTGAAACATTTTTAAACCCTCACAGGTTTTCAGAGTGCACCATTGTCCCATTTTTCACATCATAGAACAGATTTGTGCAGCTTGTCTCAGCTCTCTAAGTAGAGAAGTTGTTAGAGAGAGAATCAAATGTTTCCAGGTGACTCTGTTTGATGTCAACTTGCAGACATAGAAAAGCTAAATTCAGCTGGAAACAAAAACGTGCAAATGTGTATGTAGACCTTTTTCATAATATACAGGTGCATCTCAACATATTACAATATCATTAGAGAATGAATGTATTACAGATAGTAATACCAAAGGCAAGACATATGAACTGTGTGGATATAATGCACACAGTTTCATTATCACTTACAGCTATTAAACACCACAAATTCTCAGAAAATTGTAATATTACATAAGACCAATAAAAAGGGATTTTAATACAGAAATGATGCATTATGTCAGTGTTCTCCTTACCCTTAAGTTAATGAATGTCGCTGACACAATCTCTCACACACTATTATATATAGGAATGAAAAAAAAAATCAAACTAAGAACAATGTTTCACACTTTTTGATGTGATTATTTAATCGTTTTGGGGAACAATAATTACATTTGATACAGCTGACTCTGATAAATCGCTTTTATTGATGAACATACACACACACCCGCTACACACCCGCACACCCCTACAGTGATGTATTCATGAACATATTAACACAATTCCATAATTCAGGTTTGCTGTTATATCAATCTAATTATTTTAATCTACATAAATTATAAGAAACATCTTACAGACAACTGACGTACCTTAGAGTAACCATGTTTGACCACAGACAAACAGCGACTTGTCTTGTGAACTTCTAGGTAACCATGGCAACAATAAACAAACGTCAAAAACGCCCGTTACAGGTTTCTCATTGCCTCTCCCTCTTTAGAAAAACAACACAGTATTTTTTAAAAAGTTAGCTTAGCTAAGAAAATAATCAGAGTAGTTAACTGGGGCAATTTAGTTACAAAGGAAATATTTCTCTGTTGAGTAGAAGTTTGTTTCACCACGGAAATACACAGTACCGGTCACAAAGTCAAGAAATTCTGCTCGTAAATTTACGATATTATTATCTTTAATTCATACCTGTGAAAGGTAAAGGGAGTGGGTCCACTTTGTACTGTAAAACTGTTGAAACTAGTCCACGCAGCATGTTTTCTCCACTGCCACTTTCAAGATGGCGGCGACGTAAGTAGGACTCAGCATATACGTATTCATGCCTATTGTCCAATCTGCGATTTCTCAAGTCTCACACTGGGACATGCCTCTTCTGTTTTGTTAATGTTGTAGCGCTTTTGTAAGTTGTAATTGTGCTTCGCTAATGTTGTTGTGTTTTTGTACTTTGTAATTGTGCTTTCTTAATGTTGTGTTTTTGAATTTGTTGAAGTGGTTTGCACCTCACAGCCACCGTATAAAGGAGATACTGATTTCATTTTCTAGCAGCATGTGCCTCCAATGCCAAAAGTATCAGACTACTCGCCTCCATTCCATGCCGCATTGTTGCAAAATTGCATTAAAAAGGAGACCTGAATAGGTTTTGAGTACATATACAATATGGCACATAGACATATTTTTTGGTACACTGGCATTTCTGCATTAAAAAATCTGGTCTGACTATTTTTTTCATTGGCTGTAAGCCGTAATGTTTAAAATGAATAGATAAGCACTTTGTCACTTTGTGTATAATGAATCTAAATAATGAGTTTTGCTTGTTAAATTTAATGTAATTTCTTGAGATACCTGTAATGAAAACATCCAGTGCTAAGTTGTTATTAAATAATATTAGTGACTAATAGCTTGGCCTGGATCACCCCAATTATTTTACAGTTTGTCCACATTTGAAATAATAGGCACACAGTATCTGATGCCTGAATAAAAGTCACACAGGGTCATCATCATTTTGGCTGATGACTTCTCAGTTTCAGCTGCTGTGGATTCATAATGCAGAAAGCATCATTCACAAAGCAATCCAATATGCTGGAGGTGGAGATAAGCTGTCAGGCTGTTCCTGCTATGAGTGCCGCTCAGTTCAAATCAAAGTCATAAACCTCAATAAACACGACAGCAGACCTCCCTGGTGAGATTCATCCTGATTACACAAATAAAGGGTCCACAAACACAGGAATATGATAACGCTACAAAGGCCTGTCATCTCTAAAAACAGCCCCACATTCATTTTATCAACAACACTGCTGTGTCCTGGTTTCTGTCTCTGCTGGACCGTAACGTGATAAGGAACTCTGAACTCCAATTGGGAAACCAGCTGGGAATCTAAAAATGCTGCTATTGATGTGTTTGCCTTTTTAAGTGTGGCTCTGAGTAACCTAACACCCTCCTACCAGCACAGTGTTCATGCTGAAGATTCATCAAATGCATTTTATACAGTAATTTTTTTCTTAAATAAGTGTTTGCAGAATCATGAAACTGGAAAGAAATGCATTAGGGGAAGCATTTGTCCCATTCTCTTCAAACTGTGATGGACTTAATGATTGTGCTCTGAAATGGGAGCCAGAGGGGCAGTAATGGAGCAGTCTCATAGTTTTGTTTACTTCAGTTTGTAGCTTAGCGATCTCGCATTTCTGACTTGCCTATGAAATGCTTTGTAGATTTGAAATACAGCAAGCGAATTCCTAAAACTAGAACTGCGCTCATTCATTTAAATCTGTATTCATATATTCTTCTTTATTCATTCTTAATGGTTGTCCTTTAATTGAACTCTGTAGATTTTTTCTCTGGTTTGTTTATTTGCATGCAGGAAGGGAGAACGACCGCCAGCTCTATCATGCAATTACATGATTTGTAAAGTACAGACTTGCATACAAGGTGCCTAAAGCCTTGTTTATGCTCCTGTTTGTCACAGATAACACTATGTGAATACGTATGTAAATATAGCAGGATATATTGGTGAGTGGTTACAAGTAAGAATTTTGCACCTTTATTAAATAAAAAAGGAAAGTGGTTATAAATCTTATCACCAGGCTTGACATCTGCGTTTTGTATTTATAAACCCAAAACAGAAATATGTGCCTGTTTGTTGCTTGTATAAATCAATCACCCATTCCTTTTTTCTTCATAAATACACCATATATCTACTATTATAAGGCATGTTTAACACCTTAAACATGCCTGTTTTGTAGTCTTACAGTAAAACAGTGACATTCCAAGGGCTTGATATCCTTCAATAAAAATATATCAGATTCACGATTAAAAAAAATTTAAATAGTATGTTTAGCAAAATTTGCTAAAACATGCATAACATAATTGTGTTTCTTTTGTTTAAAAACCTACAGGTAGGAAAAAAGGTGTTGGAGAATTAATTTAAAAGTTGAAAAAGTATGACACAACTGAAGCATTTTTCAAGTCTACATGAGCATGAAAAAAGAAAAAATCCACCAATTCTTGCATCTATAGTTTGCTTATTTGATTGCTTTATGAATTATCATAATCCTTATTCCTTTTTCTGTCATTTATTTTCCCTAATACAAATGCTGTATTTTTCTCCCATTGTTTTTTTTTTTTAATCCTGAGCTTACATTTCCAATAAGAAGAAAAAACATGGAGTAGAACAGGTGGAAATTAAGTGGTGAAAAAAAAACACATTTCAGATCATGTTAAACACATGCCATTATGTGCTACAATATGTTTGAGCTTAATTTGTTAGAAGCATCCGATGATTGAAAGAGGTTTTCTGCAGAAATTCTCCTAAGGCATATTGTTGCTGCATATAGGAAACCATTTATGTATTGTTCTTCACTAAAGCCCAGTGTTGCATTACTTAACACCTCCCACGCTGCTCAAAAAACTTTCTATTTTTAGGGAGCAGATTACTGGCACACTGTAAAATGTATTGATCCAAAGCTCCTGGCACACTGGGGGCTTTTAATTTGCTGTGCTTTTATTGCTGTAGCTTAAGTGATTTATCCAGGGGGTTCATCAGCCCAATCTTTATGTGCTACTTGAATTCTAGGGACCTTAAGCAACCTTCCCTTTTAGTCTGCGCCCCAGGTGGCCTCGACCTTATCAGAGATAATCCGGCTTTTAGAGCATTGTTATGTTTTGGATATAAAAACAGAAGCAGGTGCCAATCAGGAAGAGATGATCCACAGAGAGCTCTATTCTTTCCATCCTTATCTCATTAATGTTTTAAGCCATGAATGTATGTGATTTATTTCTAATCTCAGTGCTGGGCAGTCTAAAAGGTGTTTCATTGTGTACTTGCTAACGGTTTGTGTTTTTGTTTTTTTTCCTTGTCTGTGTCCAGGAGCAGCCAGGGCTTCATGCACATGAAACTGTCACGGACCAAGGAGAACAAGTACATCCTGGGCCAGAACAGCGGCCCCTTCGACAGCGTGCCTGAGATCATACACTTCTACTCAAGCCGCAAGCTGCCCATTAAGGGAGCTGAACACATGTCCCTGCTGTACCCCGTAGGCATCAGGACACTATAGTGCTGTGGGGCATGTGGCAGGCGTCCGACCCAACACAGGACTCACTGGGCCCGTCCTCATGCCTCTGCTCTTCCCTTCTGTCTAGGCTGAAATTACAGGAACATGAACATCGGCATTCGAAACTGCCGATTCTGACTCACCTCACTGGCTGACGGATTCCACATGAGTTTCGAAGGCCACTTTCATACTATCTCATACAAACAGACTCAATATTCCAGATGTTTTTATTACTTTGTTGTGTTTTATTTATGCGGACGTACTCTTATCGCATTGGAGACTGATTATCTGATGAGCATCATTTCAGTAATTGTTGAGCTGAGAGCTCGTAGCACTTAACACTCAAAGAAAAGAGAGGTACAACACATCATTGGTCACTGGGGTCAGTCTTTTCTCCTAAACTATTGTACCTGTTCCAACTGTTTGAGCATCTCATTTGGATAGGCACTGTTGTTGCTTTAGTTTTACTTCAAAGGGGACTTGAAGAGAGAACAAGGGCGACAACATTTCTGATGCCTGTTGCACAATATTTTCACGCAGACCTTGTGCAGTAACCCAGATATTGAGTATCGTGACCGGGTATGAATCCCCAGCTGCGGGTAAACAACAGGCCTGTGAGCTGAGCAGGCTGATATCTCTATGTTGTCATAGTGCATGTTGTCTGCTATCCATCACTGAGTGGGTGTATCACACCAGTGACAATGTAAGTACCACGATGGTGAGACAGGCAGGAAAAGCATGATGGATGGGTCAGCTAATCTGACACAGTAAAATTGGCCAAGGCTGGAGACCGGAGCCTGTCCAAATGGACCAAATTATCCCCCCTACCCCTGCGTGGAATGACTTTGCATGGGGGAGAATGAAATATGCCTGCATTGTCTACCTCAAAAAATCAATTTCATTCCCCCATCTGCAGATCAATAGGTACAATGGGATTGTAGACATCGATCTGCTCTCCCTGTGACATTCCCAATCACCTTAAAACTGTGTCATTGGTTTTAGGAACATATTGCTTTCTTTCTTTATAAAAATGATCAGAATTATAAGAACAAGCCTTTTTGTTTCAGATCAGGAACTGTATGTATTGTCACTGTTATAAATACTATGTGATGTCAGTAACAAATGTTTGCTTAATGCCTTATAATGCATGGGGTCAAATAAGTTCGCTTAGATCAGCCAATTTCCCAATCCTGCTTTCAGCGATTGTTCTGTGACTGTTATTTATTCTGGGTAATTATTACTGATGTTTTTTCGCTTCAACCTGCTCGCCCTCCTTGTTCTGATGGAATCTTGGGGTTTTTAGGAACGTTGCGGTTTCTTTGTTGTCTCCTGCTCTGCTAAGTGCACGCTTGCCTCTGAGACACATGTCCAACAAGGTTGTCAAGCACCCACCCACCCACCAACCCACCCGGCCGACACATCAATCACAGCACTGCCTGTCCGAACCATTTGAACACCTACCTTCAGCCGATCATGCTACCACTTTGCATTAAAACCTTCAGATGTCCACCTGTACACTGTTTGAATGCAAAAGAGAATGTGTTCACATTCAGTCTAGCCCTGCTGAGACCTGCTTACTGCTTGTGCTCAAACTTTTCTGGATGTTGTTGGCTCTTTGTTTCACCTCTAAATTCTAAAAAGAAGCACTTAAAGGTGATTTTTCTTTTCTTTTTTTTTTTTTACTTTTGTTCTGTATCTTTTTAGCACCACAAAGCAGCACTGTTAGTCTTTTGGTTCAATCTTTCTACTTGGCCCCAACCAATAATCATTCTTATGAAGGATCAAAGGGATTTAAATCCATTTGATCCCAGTTGATTTAAATCCATTTGATCCCAGTTGATTTAAATCCATTTGATCTGTCAAAGCGTGACATCATAAATGCAGTCTAATACGCATGTTTCAAATACTTTACAGTGCTTTAATGAGTATGTAACAGCAAAATGGTTTAGGCTGGAAATGACCCAAGATATCTGAAAAAATTTATTTTAAAAGTGGAATACATTTTGGCTTTCACCATTACTCCTGCTGTGTGCTATGCAACTGTAAACTGCAGTCATTAAAAGGGGAAACTGGGTGGAGTTTGTGCCTCAGTGAAAAGCTTATGATGGTACAATAGGTCCGGCAGGAGGTGGGGGAGACGTAATCGGAAGAGTGACCCGGTTAGAGGCGTAGGAAGTGGGCAGACAGACGTTGCATTCTGAGGGTGTCTCTTTGTGCTTTAATGAGGAATAGTATGTTGTCATTGTGGACCTGTGTTCTCTCGAGAGAAGATATCTGATAGAAAGCTAATTTTAAAATAAACTATGTATCGTGTCTTTTTTTGTCGCGAATGTTCAGGGTTTAGCAGATATGATTATGATAGAAGTGGCTCTTTATTTAGTCCTGCTGCTGATGAGTACTACTCTACTAAAGGAAAGAGCCCATGTATGATGGCAGCACTGCCTGCTGTGAGGCCTTAGCTTTGGGAAAAAGGAAACTAGACTTGTAGTGGAAGAGTACAAGGGAGTCGGAGGAAAGGGAGTTGTGACGAGGGGGAAGAATGTGCTGCAGTCAGCAGAGACATTCTTAACATCCTTGTATTTCTATTATGGAAACCTGAAAGAGCCCCTCTCTCCATCGGAAGTGTCTTAAAGGTTATGTGTGTGTGTGTGTGTTGAAAAGTTGTTGTGCATGCATAAAGCCATGAGCTGGGTGTGTGAATGCGCGTGGGTGGCTGCATACATCAGCCATCGACTCGCCCCGGGTCTTCTCTCGTGTTATTGCTTTATCGTGGTAACGTGGCATGTCTGAGTTTTCCTTGTGTACATTTTCGTGCCACGTATGTATGCACTAGTGTAACGCATCTCTGTAAAGTCCCCCATGGCCAAATGTATATACTGAATGTATTAAATGGGGACGTAGAGGCATCATGGTGCAAAATAAATAAAGTTGGGTTTATGAGTTTAACGTGTACTATGATATTGTGTTTTTCCTGTCTACACCCTCACATACCAACATCAGAAGAAAACATTATTTAGTGAGGGAAAAGCCTCCTCCTGTATCCCTACCAGCACTGGTTACCATGGTGAAGCCTCTCAATATTTAAGGAAGATGAACCACTGTTTGATTCAAGGACAGAATCCAGCACCAGTATTCAACCACTTGTTGTTTATCGATCCTTGTTGCTGCCATGTTCTGCGATATATCCAGTGCTTTGCAAAAGTTTGTTCCTATTGATCTGTTTCACAAATTGTCACATTTCAAACAAGTCTTCTATTTGGATTTAATGTGTTAGACTAAGGCAAAATAGTGTGTAACTGGAAGAGGAAAGTACCCCAAACCTATAAATGCCTTCAGAAGTCTCCCAATTGGTCAATAGATTGTGTGTTATTTATTCTTCTTATGAATCCTCTTCAAGGAAGCATAATAAGATTCCTGTAAAAAATTTTAAAATAAAAATATAATAGCACCTTCACTAACTGAGTAGTGTTAAATGTGCAGTGGTGAGATAAGGCTTTTAAGTTTTACTTATGAATTTCCCAGTCTACAACAATGCTAAAACAAAATATCCAGTTTACTTTTGCAATCCAGCAGCAGTATAAGACTATTTTCAATACGTTCATTGTCACCAAACACAGCCCCACTGTTCACCTAAAGGCTGGCAGTTTAGCGCTCATTNAGCTGAAGGCAGCTTAAACAGTTAAATCCCTTGCCTCCTTCTCTTTGATTGCTTTTGGAACCACTGCATTGTGACGGTAAAGCAGTTTTTACCAACACATTTTGGCCAGAACGCAGCTGGCTTACATGCGGAAGGAGCACATGCAGGGGGCTGATGAAAGCGTCTCGAGTTCTGTGATTGTTGGCAGAAACCTGTGCTGCACAAACCTCAAACTTGGTTCTGACAATAACCCTAGAATTTCTTTGTTAATATGACTGTGTGAAATATTGAATTTTAATTTTCTCTCTGTTTAAGCAAAGCAAAACTAAAATCTGGTTTAAAAAAAAAAAAAGCAAACTTCAAAAATCAATGGAAATAGAAACTGTAATTTTAGATTTTGCCAAGAATTTCACAATACTCAA
Organism: Brachyrhaphis terrabensis; assembly: GCA_903067065.1. NCBI lineage: Eukaryota > Metazoa > Chordata > Actinopteri > Cyprinodontiformes > Poeciliidae > Brachyrhaphis > Brachyrhaphis terrabensis. Next base: position 63,704 of record CAEGAG010002871.1, on the reverse strand, counting down.
TTAAATCATCAACTTCAGTTAAAATAAAACCTAGAGATGGTATTTCAGACTTAACTCGCTGACTTTGAAGCGCAATCTCTGCTCTCCACTCGGCTGAAGCCTCTTTCTCTACCAGAGAAACTCCATCAAAGGGTTAAAGTACCTGGGATAAAATGCATCAAAGAAGCTTTGTGGAAAAAGTAAGTGTTGAAAAAGAGGCAGAAAGAATAAGAAGCATGGCTTGAAAGCAATGTGTGGGCGATGAGGGTGCAAAACAGCCTTGTATCTAATGGAACCACGTTTCATATTATATATTCTGTTCAGTCATACCCAGAGGAAAGCAGTCTCAGGTAACAGACCTTGCGTCATGTGAGTTGCCTTCTTTCAGAGAGACAAAAGCTTACGGAGGCCATTATGCTAACCCGATTCTTTCCTCCTGCTTTGAGATATTTGAGGATTTCATCTGCATAGAAGAGTGTCTGTATTGTTCTGCATGTCTGTGGAGGCTTGATTAGACAAGCTTCCTCACAAGTTCAACATGCCTGGCGCTGATTATTTCCTCTGGCCCAATATATTGCCAGTAATGACAGAGTGCAGGACCCTTGTTCATTATCTAAAAATCCCAGGTGCCATGGGAGTAATTGGGCAGAATTGGGCCTCGTTCAAAACACTGGGACTGATTCATAAGGGACGCTTCTTGTTTATGCTGCTTCCTGCCTCTGCCCACAAGTGGTCTTTCAAAAATACGCATCTATCGTTCTTGCAATGTCCTAGGACTGACAAAAACATGCTGGACAATTCTAACTCGCAATTATTGTCTCCTCAGAATTGAAAACTTCTATAATCAAACGTTGGTGCAGAGGAAAGGTAAAACACAGTTAAAATATGCTGTTCAATGTAAACGTGTGACAAAACTCCATACAAGTCCTCTATATTTATGTGTAATTTTAGCCTTACAAAATTATTAACATTTGAATGTTAACATATTTCATCCATTTCACCAGTTTAGTTGAACACACTAATTAAATGTTTTTGGAGTTAGTTAAGATATTCATATTCAGATGATTAGCAAAAGAAACAAGTGAAAAGAGCCTCTATGATGTTGATCTGTATCTATAAGATGAGACACAATCAGCTGCAGTCTTTCAGTCAGAAACAAAATGGACCTTGATGCGGTGTGTCAAAGCATCTTAACAATCACATCCATGACAGTGTTCGGTGCACCATTTACGGATCTCCAAGTCAACTTTGCAATGTAATTTGGCTCAGGAAATTGTCCACAATAGTGTGAAGGCTCTGCTTAGAAAAAGTCAGCCGGTGTACTGAAAAGCATATAAATGTTATACTACCCTGGATATACATCATATTTAATGATGCATCTGCTTTCAAAGCTTAACAGCCACTGAAGTGTTAGAAAGCAGGTCTATATTGTATCTGCTTAGTTTAAATGTCAGTGTCTCACAGAGAAACCACATCTGTCTCCTCTTCAATTTGCTTGAAAGCTGGCGTTGCTTTTATTCTCGAATACTTTTATTGAAGCAGTGACACTTTTTGCTTCAGCACAATAGAAATATCTTCTTTTTTAAAACACCCTTGAAGGCAGTCTGAGGTGGAAATTGCCCGCAGGTGCCTACTATAAAATGGTAACAAGGACAGACGGACACAAAGCGCTGTTTGGGTGCCGTGTTCATGAAAGGCCAATCCACTGATTGAGCTGTCACATTCACAGATGCAGCAATAAAACTAAGCAGGGCAATTACTGTAGATGGAGGATGGTGGGCTGTGGAAAGTCATGAGAGTGGGGGGGCAGGCGTAGTGTGTCTTCCCCTAAAATACCCAAATGGGAGACAACGAGACAAAGCAAATGTATCTGTCTGTAATAAGGCTGGGAGGGGGTTTGAAAAAAAGAGGGTTCAGCTAATGGTTACAGTGTTCTAACAATGAGAGTTACATCTCAGCGGATGGTAATAAAGCTATCAGCATATCTGTGCAGCTTTTATGTCCCAGGCTGGCTAATCACGATGTCCTCTTTGAAATATGAGGAACAAAGCTATGATTAAAAAAAATCATCACCAAACGCTTCAGCAGAGGGTACGTCAAGAACGCAAATTTAAATCTGGGAAAGAAAAACAAGAGATAATACTGACATGTTTGTTTTGGTGAACAACTACATTGCCATCTAGTGTACATATTGGGGGATTACATTGCCTGCATATTTTCTTATAACTTGTCACATTAATAATTAGAATCACTGAAAACAACAAAAATCTGTTTCTAAGACCTGTGGAGCTTTGTTTTAACTGTTCTGCTCATTAATTAAAATTGAATGGTGCCCTGGTGCAACAACCACATGGCGTAAAATGTAATTTCCTCATTATTTGTTGGCATTTAGACATCTTCACCATGTATTTCTGCTCTTGCCTGTACTGTGGGTTGTGTCAGTGGGGTATACATTTTGAGTCTGGAGACCTCCAGCAAATACGAGCCTGAGGGCAGCCTGGATACTGCCATCTGTTGCCTCCAGCGCCCTCAGCAGCAGCTCCTGTACCTCCATGTCCCTGAGCCGTTGATGCTGGGACTGCCAATGGCCCAACAAAATAAACCCAACAAATAGTCTTTTTTTTTTAGACATAACCTGGGTAACGTTTAGCATCATTATCTCCTCAAGAAATTGAACAAAATGTGGAGTTATAGTTGCTTTGTTCACCTGTGGAGCTGACTGTAGAGCACATCATAACTGACTAGTGTGCCAACTGAAATCAAGGCTGTGTCACTGGAGGGATCCATGTTATTATAAAAAGCTTGAAAAAAATTAAAAAAAATCAAAAGGTAGTGTAGCCAGGTTTTCCAGGAAGGAATTCTGATCAGTGTTGACTACTTACTAAATTATATATGGTAAACTCAGGGCTGACTGGAGCAATAAAAACAATACAAATCACTTTGTTATAGAGAGGCTTGGACTCCACTCTATAGATTTTCAAAGAGAAATGATTGAAAGTCCATTTAAATTATCTGTGATGCAGAAAAAAACAAACAGAAAACATTCTGCCAATAAACAGATAAAAACAAAGTTGCTGCATTCATTTTTCCCCGTCATTCATTGCTCCTCTCAATTAATTCTGCTGACTTTTAGTGAACTGTATCCCTTACTCTATGCATTGTTTTTCCAAAAAGAGAGGTAAAATACAAGGTGAGAGAAAATAAAAATGTTTTCTCTCCTCTGCCAGGGATGTCATAACTGGGCTGGTTTCAGGATTTTTTTCAACTTAAAGTTTAGCTTTTGTTGACGTATTTTGTCTCAGACTGCTGTTGTTTATCATACATTTTAGAGGAAAGAGTTGGTAATGGAAGTCTCTTAAAACAGAGTTTACAAAAACAGGAAAGAAAAGTGAATAAATGCAATTTTTTTTTATTAAAAATGTTCCCAAGCAGGTGCTGGGACCTTTCAGTGCAACATTTAAAGGTTTAGCAGGCATAGATAAAAAATTATTTAGATCTACACACAAAAAATAATAAATAAATAAATAACATTCTGTTTGAGTGACGATGCTAAAAGACTAAAGCCTAAATTTCATCATAACAGCTGACTGCAGGTTGATATCAGGTCAATAAATAAAAACAATAAAGGTTTGTAAAATTCTTAAATGTGTTATTGAATCTAGAAATATATCAAGAAAAAATACAATAAACAAAATATGTTTTCAGATAAATCATTCATGTTACAAGAGGACAATAGCACATGAGAACATGTAAGTAAGGCCAGACGGCGGAGGTAGTGAGTCAAATAAAACTATACACGTCACAGTGGAATACCAACGAAGAAGAAGCTTGGACGTGATTGGTTGATTGGGTAGCATGGCGTTTGAATGAAAACAGGAAGAGCTGTAACAGCAAAGGAAAAAGGTTAACTCTATTTAGCGACTTTAGTGAGTTCTATTACCCTCTAAACCTGTAATTTCTAGTCTTATTTATTGTCAGAGTATGTCTTAGAAGTCAAAGAAGGTCTGTCCGGTGAGGTAAGTATTTCCTAGTGTTTATTTTCAGTGATGCTAACAGTTTGTACCTCAGAGTTAGCTTAGTTTCAGCGAACACACACGGACACATCCGTCGGGTAAAAAGCTGCTATTTGTAAGAAAAGTCGTTGATTCCTGGTTGTTCAACTTCCTTTAACTATATGTAACTATTGTCACTGGATAAAAACCAGTCAGGTCCGTTTCCGGTTTGAGAACGCTGTGTCCTTTGGAGTCCAGGGTCAGCCCTAATCCCGGATGATCATATTTACTGTGGAATTCTCAGGAGAACAGGCTTTTATTGAATCAGTGTTATAAAAATAGCGCGACTCTGTGTTGTTTGCCAGAGCCGTTTGTTTCATTACCTTCACAAATTAGCTTTAGCCAGCCTTGACCTTTGGTCCTGTGTCACAGATAAGTGATCCATTTGTTTCCAAATGAAGCCACAGATAACTCTGCGTTTCATACTTATTAGATTATTTTAGCATGCCATTGTTTCATGCTGGTTGAAACATAAATGTTAGGCTGTGAGCACTACAACACACTGCTCTTTTCATTTTTTGTGCACTTCAACCCACAATTTTCAGTGTATTTTATTAAACTGGTCAATAGAATATTATCTAGGTAAACAATGCCTAGATTTTGTCTTTATTTACAAATAATAAGCTAAATATTGTGGTGTGCATAGTGTGGTAATGCTTTTTTTTTAACAATGCTAAAGTGGAAAAAATTGAATTTCCCCACTTACAGGACAATAAAGGCTATTTCTATTTCAATATTTCTTAAGAAATATTTACAGTTTGCAAATATTTTTTTAAGTGTGAAATTATTCCCCAATCTGCTTTAAAAATATCACCAGCTCAGTCAGATTTGATGGGGAAAATGTTGGGCCATAGATTCTCATCTGGCTTTTGGACATCATACTTCTCTGCTACATCTTTAAACAACTGTTAAATCCTTATTGAATTTAGTTGGGTGATATATTTAAATAGATTCTGACCCACTCTTGTTTTTTGTTTTCCCTGCTGTCAGGCAGCTACAGTCTAATGAGGGGGGAACCACAGCTGGCAGGATGCAGCAGAAAGGGAACATCCAAATCATCGAGTGGGAGGACCTCGATAAAAGAAAATTCTACTCTTTTGGGATATTTATGACAATGGCCATTCGGGTCACTGTCTACCCAGCTACACTGATCCGCACCCGGTTGCAGGTGCAGAAGGGAAAATCTCTCTACAGCGGGACCTTCGATGCCTTCTTCAAGATCCTTCGGACGGAGGGCGTCCGAGGCCTGTACCGCGGCTTTATGGTGAACACCTTCACAATCGTCTCAGGCCAGGCGTACATAACCACCTATGAGGTGGTGAGGAAGTATGTCTCCCAGTACTCTGAGGCCAATACCGTCAAGTCGGTGGTGGCCGGGGGCTCTGCCTCCCTGGTCGCTCAAAGCATCACTGTGCCCATAGATGTTGTGTCCCAGCAGCTGATGATGCAGGGCCAGGGGGAGCACCTCACACGTTTCCGGCTCAGTTCCAACTCGGAGAACAAGAAGCCAGCCAGGTTTTTCAGGCAAACCAGGAGCATTGTGTCTCAGATTTTTGCTGCAGACGGCTTCAGGGGCTTCTACAGGGGATATGTGGCTTCGTTGCTCACTTACATCCCAAACAGTGCCGTCTGGTGGCCTTTCTATCACTTTTATGCCGGTAAGCATTTGTACTTTCTATATATTTTTGCTTATCAGGGGTTTTCAGAAACCTCCAAAGAGATGTTAAACTTTATGCTGTCTCCATTGTCAGGGCTTCAGAAGAGTGGTAGCTGTGTCTAATAGCTTTGGGTCAGGTTTTATTTGATAAACTGTGTCTATTTGCAATGTTCAACAGAGCAACTCTCCATACTGGCTCCCAGTGACTGCCCCAACCTGGTCCTTCAGGCTGTGGCTGGACCTTTAGCTGCTGCAACTGCCTCTACTGTCACCAACCCCATGGATGTGGTCAGAGCCAGAGTACAGGTAGCTGTTACTGATCATTTGTCTGTCTTCATCTATTTTGTCGTTCTTATGTGGACAGTGGCTGGAATTGCAGACACAGCAATTTTAGTTTCAATTATGAAAGCATGTTCTATAATTCATAAAATAGCATAGTTTGTCCCCGTAAAAACTTTGTTTGGTAACTGAAGTTAAAACCAGACATGTATGTTTTATATTGTGATGTAAAGCAAACCTTGATTTAGGGAAAATGGGAATATTGTGATTTTGGTTTCGTACAGTGGTTCATTCAACCATACAGATAAGTTGCATTCAAAAAATATTGACGCAAGTAAACCAGCAGCTCTTCCATCACAAAAATGAAAAATGAAAGAAATTGCCTCATAAAAAGCGTTTCCTGATTGATCGTGTGTGTTCAGGTTGAAGGGAGGACTTCAATCATTCAAACATTCAAGGAGCTGGTCAGAGAAGAGGGCTGCTGGGGACTGACCAAAGGACTGTCGGCCCGCATCATTTCATCAGCACCCACTGCCATTGTCATGGTGGTTGGCTATGAGACACTGAAAAAACTGAGCCTGCGACCAGAGCTGGTAGATTCAAGACACTGGTAAAAAAAAAAAAAAAAAGTATTTGGACCATGTGCCATTTTTTAACCCTTATATTGACTTCCTGAATTAATTTCAAGTACAAAACGATGTCGGAACATCATAGCATTAATAAAGTTATAAGTTAGTTAACTTTAAAGATGAAGGGTTCAGTTTGTGATACAGCTGAACAAGTTTGTTTCTGTTTGACTCAGTAATCTCTGAAGTGATGTCAACACCATGACAGCAGCAGAAAAACTTGTTTTTGTTATGTTCAGCCTTCATCAACAAAATGAAATCATTTTTGTGTGACTATTCTCGTGTTTGTGTTGTCCTCCTGAAGCAAAGAGCTGATTTTCACTAAAGTTCAGCTCAGAAAGTCAAACTACCGTCTGCAGCAACTAACTTTATCTTTGGTTTTTGCCATACTGTTTTTAATTGCCTTTTTCTAAAGGCAATTAAAAATCTGGACAATCTTTGTGTTTGTTTTATCTCTGTTGCATATACAACTACACTATTTTATGAGTATTTTTCAGAAATATTATCCTGGTGTTGGTGATCATTCTGGGTTTATAATTTCTGTCTTTATTGTACAGGAAGGTTTGTGTCATTGAAATCTTTTGCTTGTTAAAACTGTCCAAGCAACTCTGAGTGAAAACCATTACCCTTTTGTGAAATATTTGAGTGCAATAACGTTTTGTCCTTTTCAGTACAAAATGTGTGGATTGACATATCTTAAAGGAACTCATTTTACCTAATTTATTTTCATTTTAGGGTGATAACCACAGAGCTTTTGATGTCGATGTCATTTTGCTTCTTATTTTGTGAAACTATTGTGGTTCAATGCTGTTTATGCAGTTTGCTGCTGCTGTATGAATGTCCTTATTGAGGAAAAATTTGTTGCAGTTAAGAAGAGAGATTATATTTTAAATGGTCTGCTTAATTTATAGAAATGATCCTGTTTTTAAGCATAACATAAATTAGATGCTGTAGAAAAGGAGTAAAAGTAAGAGCAGGTTTTAGTGTGATTGACAGACGGTTGCAGAAACCTTTTTTAATTGAAGCCAGAACTGCACAGGCTTTATTTCTTTATACCGAGACTTGTTGAGATTCTGTGAACTACTGAGATGATAGAACTGCAACCTGCCGATCTCCAGTCAAATTATATTAACTTTCAATTTTGAGTGTTTTGTTTTGTTTTTGCACAGCTCCGAGTATCACTAAAAGTGTTTTCCATTTTTGTGATTGACCAGTGCAACTGTTGTTGATGCCTCTCTGCTCTAAAATACATGTGGTTTTAACAACATTTCTGGTCTCTTATTATTACCATCTGATTAGTAAACATGTTTTTAGCTGGATGTCGCTGCTGAACTCCGTGCAGAATGCAAAAGCAGATCCCAGTAAACTTTTACCTAAATTCTGTCAATTATTAAATCTAATTTAGAAATATTTTCAGTAAACATGATCAATGACGCAAACTGGCAAAAGATTAAAAAATGCTTGTCTGTATGACAAGTTGTGGATTATTTTGAGGCCTTTCTCAGTATCTGTAGTGGAAAATATATTAGCAAATATTGATATGTTTCTTAATTTGCTATTTAACTGAAACAAGTGAAACTTTGATAAGCGTTTTGTAAAATTGACCATTTTAAAAGGGGATCAGAAAAACTAAAGGGGGAGAGAGAGCAAGCCTTCATACCTTTTAAACTTAAGCCCAAAATGTATAAATTTAAGATGGATTTTCTTTTACCTCAAGTGATCTGTAAAAAAAATTAAAGAAACTGCATGATGTCAGATTAAGCAGCTGTCCCTGTCCATTTTGCCCTTTTTATATTCTGTTAATCCAATCAGCTCTGACAGGCAATTTAGAGCCAAACCCATTCATGCATTTGGTTCAAGTTTTGTCAATTTACTGTAGTTTGTTGCTGTGGTGTGGCATGGATCGGAGTGAGATTCTCACCAACACTAAAGTAATACAGTTATGCCACCTCTAACACTTTTAGGTCAATTTCATAAAGGCCTTTAGACTTAAAATATTAAAAAAAACATTGGCTAAGATTAAAATTGTTTTCTGCTCCTCCCTGAGTTTAACAAGCTATTAACAATTCACCTGTACAATACAAACAGTAACACATAACACTTTGCAAGTTATAGAACAACTATTCACAGACAAAAAAAATTCATAACCAAGGCCCTCTTGCTTTTTTTCTTTTTGTTAGTGGATCAAGCTGGCTAAGAGGTGTGATGGTGTTTCTCAAACTTTGAAAATCTTAGAGCCTCTGATGTAAAAAAAAAAAACAACAAAACTGTGAAATCTAAAAAATATTTTAAAGTTGAAATTACAACTACCTCATAAATTTTTACTTTTTTTTTTTAAATAGCTTATCTAACTGGGTCAATGAGTGAAATTAAGGTTGTTTTACAAGTAAGATACTTGGTCCTGCTAAGAACACCTCAGAATCTCATATTTTTTTTAAATTGATTTGTTTCTTTAAATTCTGAACTTGTTGACCTTCAGTAATCTTAAAGAAATAGTGTTTAATATGAGATATCCTGCATATTTTAGAGGAAAGTCAATAATGTTCCTTCCTATTCTGTCCTCAGGGAGTTTTCAGATGAGGTCTGAGGGGAAAAATCAGATTGTGTCACTGTGTTGTTAATGTGTTTGTCTGATGTGAGCATAACCGTGGGGCGACCATACATCTTATGAAAAGTGACTCCCTGACACCAAAGGTCGTATCTCATTATGCTGGTTAGAAATTGAAATGAAAGCGTCTGCAGAAGATTTAAAACAGTTTAACTGAATGGATGTGGCACTTGAGTATATATTATTTTAACCTGCAGTTTAAGTCTAAAGTTCTTAGTCTGTCTGTATTTTTACACATTTACTAAAATTAGTCAATATTTTAATCTTTAAATATTTTTTAGCTAAAATGTAACAACATCTGTGTAAGATTCTGGAATACTCCTGTAGTTGCCTTTATGCCTTCACTGTACACTGAAAAAACACAAAAATCTTTTGTGTAATTTTTGGTCTAGTTTCTAGAGCAAATATCTTACTAACTTTGAAATAAGACTAACTTACAACTAACTTTTCAGCAAGATATAGGAGTTTGTTTTAATTAAATGATTCCTTAATATAGATTTATTTAAATTTTACACTGGAAGATTATTTCACTTATAACAAGACATTTTCTCGTGGTATAAGTGAAATAATCTGCCAGTGGAACTAATACTTTTTTTAAAATCAATATTGAGGAATTATTTACTTAAAACAAGATCCTGTATCTTCCTGAAGAGATATGTGTGTGTTGTTTCTGTCTTATTTCAAATTCGATATTTGCATTATAGACTCAACCGCAAATACTTGGTAGGATTTTGTCTTTTTGCAGTGCAGGCTAAACTGCTCAAGACTTAGAAATCAGGAAAAGTAAGGTTCTTACAAAACCTTTTATTAACTTGCCAACAGAGGGCAGCAGACTTCACTTTCACGGCTCTAGTTTTCTCCAAGTTTCACTTAATATTTTTTAACAATCCCCTTTTCATTCAGATGTCCTCTTTTGGAAGTAAAACCACCCAGAGACCGGCAGACAAATCCACAGATGAATGAAGCAAACAGGGAGGCCCTCTTTGAGGCACGCTGACAGATCCTGGTGGGATGACAGAGTGCCCCCCTTCTCTGCTCTGTGCCTTAATTATCAGGCCGTGTCTGAGAGGCACTTTGTCAAAATGATTGATGAGGGACTGTCAGAAAGGGAACAAATCTGACTTGGCCGGGGTTAGAGGAAGGGCCTCTCATTCTCATGGGATGTAAAGGTGGCTGTGGAAGAGATCGGCCCCAAAATGATCGAAAAAAAGGAGAGCAATGTGAAGAGTGTTTAGAGATTTAGGAAGACCCAACAGATTTTAAAAGGGAGGGTTTTTATTTATGTTGATGTCTAATCCTTGTAGTCCCTAGTAAGAATGCACATAAAATCTGTCTGCAATGGATACAAGTTCCACATAAATGTAAATCTTGGAGTTTTTTATTCACATTACAGCAGCTTTAGTTGCATTGAAATGTGGCTTTTTACTGTAACCATAAAATAGATTTGTTAGACTGAGATGAAACCTGTTTAGGGGAGAAAAGGAATCAAAAATAGATCTAGCCATAGAAAATAAATGTTTTAATGATACTAGTCAACAACTTTCTGCTGTTGCCTACAGTGGGGCTTTACATATAAGGTTATTGGCATTTTTTTTAATGCTCATTCTGTGAAAAGGTGATCAGTTAAAATCTTAATTGAAGTAGATGGAGGAGAGGAAGGTTTTTTATCCGGAAACTGAAGAGCATTTATACGAGAAACTTAGAGCAGCATCAATCTTCCTGAGTGAAACACTTTTGACAGTTCTGTTTACACAAACGTTTTTATTTTGTACAGTGAAGAATAAATAAAGTAAAGCAAAAAGAATTATCGAAGTCCAAGGAGACACACAACACAGAGCTGATATGTATATTATTATTTGTTCAAGAAAGTAATGGATAGTGCAGAGGCAGCAGACGTCATAAAGCCATAAAAATTTGTTGACATTTTCCTCTTTTGCTATTTTACGTTTCAAAGCTACCCTCAAACAATCCCTAATTCTTTTTAAAGGTGGATCATTTATTATTCATAAAAGTAAGTATGTAAATATGGTTTGCTGACAGATTAGCAAGAGTATTTCACCTGTAAAAAGTAACAGATGAAGGCTTTCATATCAAACTCGAAAATACAAAAATTTGAACATAGATTTATTTTCTCTCTGCCTATTTGTAAAATGACGAAGATGAATAGATGAAAAGCAAAGTCATTCACATCTGTCAGTCTGGAAAGTGTTGCAAAGCTGTTTCCAAGACCGCAGGACTCCAGTGAACCACAAAAGGAGCCATAACCCAAAAATGAAGAAAACATGGATCAGTGGTGAACCTTCCCAGGACTGCCTGTCCTTCCAAAATCACTCCCAAGAGCACATGGACACATCCGTATGCTCTTGGATGACACACTGGATCTTTTGCGATCCAGTGGGGTTCGCAAAAGAACCCAGAACAACATCTAAAGCTCTACAGTCATAGCTTTCCTCTGTTAAGGTCAGCGTTTGTCAATAAACAATAAGAAAGAGACTGGGCAACACGAATGGGAGAGTTTGAAGTCCAAAACTAGAGGTGGGTAGATCGATCCAAAATATTGATAGTATCAATACCAAATCAGTGTCAGTATGAGATTTATACTTGCATGTTAAGCTTGATACTTTAGTTTCAGATTCCATGTTAAAATTGCATTTTATTTTTGAAGTTTCTCAACACTACCCCAAAATTTTCTTTTGTTTGAATTTGCTCTCAAATGATAATATTTTGCACTTTGTTTATTGAGGAAGGATGTACATGAATCATGTCAATAAGTATTTGGTGTATATATATAAAACTCGTCTAAATTCTCACTAAAGGTTTGAACACGGTAAGGGAAAATCACAAACATGTTTAAAGGTCAGACACTTGAGAACATATCAAACTTAAACAAAAAGTATTGGTATCGGTTTTGGTATCGGTCTATACAGGCTGTGTATTTACTTGGTATCAGATTGATACCAAAACTATTACTGACCAATAGGAACATAAAGGCCTGGCTCATGTTTGCCAATAAAACTTCTTGCTGATCTTAAGACCTTTGGTAAATTTGTTTTGTGGACTGAAGAATCAAAAGTGGAAATCTTAGTACTGTGTTAGTTTTCCACCAGATATAACATGACACACATCTTGTGTATCTTGTTATAAAACTAACAGCATTTTAGTTAAAGAAAGGAAACACAGTGGTGGTAGTGTGATTGTCTGGGTCTACTTTACAGTAATTGATGAAACCTTTAATTATTTTCTCTCACAGGTTTGGCATTAGACTGATTGGTTATGAATGAATACTAACCAATGTGGTTGAATTAAAACCAATTTTGAAAAGAAATGTGAGCCAAAATCTCCTCAGTATTGTCAAAACTCACTGTTATCCCTCAGTTTTGGTTGCCTAAAGTTGGTTTGGACACTTATTCTTCCATAACAATCATAAAATGTGAAATCTTCTTTATATTTCTACTCTGGTTATCTTTGTCCGACATTAAATACATGTTTTTGTTTGTTTAATGATGAATTTCCAAGCACAGTTTTCAAACTTTAACAATCACAAGTTACTTGTCAGCTGAAGTAAAGCCTATGAACAGAAAAGGAGCTCATTAAAGAGAAAGATTCTGGTTTAAATAACTGACAAATGCAGCAATCTGCAAACATTAAAAGGTTTCACAGAGCAAACTACCAGCAAAGTGTGTGAATGTCTGTAAGTACATGTCTGTGTGTGTGTGTTGAGAGGAAGCAGAGGTGGAGGCAGGGTGGAGGGGTTTGGTCTGATGTGTCAGATCATTACGCCCCGGGAGGAGAGAGGGAGGGAGAGGAGAGATGGATGGAGAGAAATAGCCTAAAGAAAGGCAGCTGAGGAGTCAAAGGACAGGAGGCGTCGGCCGGCACACAACAGGACGAACGAAATGGCAAATATTTCAGGCACCTGGAAAATGAAAAGCAGCGAGAATTTTGACGAGTTGCTCAAAGCTCTGGGTAAGTGTGTTTACTGTTTTCTTTCATGTTTTTGTGTTTTAAGACGGCTATTTAAGACATGGAAAAAAACTGTAGCAAGCTTTGTTTGCCCAATGATTAAACTGGAGAGATGAACTATTTACAGATTAAAACTTTAATATAAGAACCTTTTGCTGTATCAAAAATACACTGTGCACCTAAATCTTCTTTAGTATTTTACTTTAACTCAAAATTTCTGATTTTTGTTATAATTAAATTATATTCTGAATAAAATCTGCAAGAAGCAAGACTCTGCCTTAAATTTCTTTGGGTGTTTTTGGTGTATGCTAGTGGAAGTGAACTCTTGGAAAAAGTGGAAACACACCAAAGCAGTCTCACATCTCGCTCTGTGTCTCCCTGACAGAAGGTTAATAGTTTTTCCTCCCATTTGGAGGACAGAATTTATCACAATCTACAGGAGAGTCAAACAAAGTCGACAGCATCAACATTCCTCCCTCTCATCATCTTGTGCTGTGATCTCCATATTTGCAACATCTGCTGTTAATCTTACATGCAGCTGCTGGTGGATCCTTTTACCTTTTAGAAACAATAAAAAGATTAACTGAAAGTGAAAGCTTTTTATAAAAGCTAATACAGAACCTAAACCTTTGAACTCTTTCACATTTGTCATTTTAAACCCACAATTTGTTATGTGTTTTATTGGAATTTGATGTCATCATCCCACATAAACTAGTGAATAATTGTGAAATGGAAGGGAGATGATATTTGGTTTTAACAGATAATTCATTAGAAAATTATTAGTATGCAGCCATCCGAGTCAGAGTCGCTGATGTGTGGGGTTAGTTACCTTCCACGCAAAGGATTTTGCATCTCTGCCAAAGGTTTAATTCGGGTCCTGTCAGTAGATTCTGCCACCTGAGCCTTGGACCTCTGCAGTTCCTCCACAGAACTCTTGGACTTCCAGGCTCTTTCTCTGATTAATGCTATCGTTACCTGTCCATGTTGGTTCATATCTGAACAGGTGGGTTTTCAGCCTCGATTTAAAGGAAATCAGTGTTTGGGCTGTTTTGCAGTTTTCTGGAAGTTTCTTCCAGATTAGTGGAGAATAAAAACTGAATGAACTCATATTTTTTCACCGGAGTTAGAACGGTAACATGCTCTGTGTCAAGCAGTAATTTATAAAAGAAGAAGGCTTGAACTGGATTTTGTGTCTGAATCTCAGGTGTGAACGCCATGCTGCGGAAGGTAGCAGGGGCGGCTGCATCCAAACCCCATGTGGAGATAAAACAGAGCGGTGACCACTTCTACATCAAGACCTCCACCACTGTACGCACAACGGAGATCAACTTCATCATAGGCGAGGAGTTCAACGAGGAGACGGTGGATGGCAGAAAGTGTAAGGTAACTCAAAAACCAACTGGTGGCAAATCTAAACGGGCACCAACAAAAGTAGATACTCACAAAAATTTATTAAAAAAATATAGGGTATGAAATTTAAATCTGCCCCTGAACACATCAAACTTTAGTTTCCTTATTACACTTTACAATAGAGCCACATTCAAATGCCTTGTAGTTGATTTTACTGCAGACAGGTGAAGCTGAAGGTGGAAACATCTTAAACTGAATATCTTCTGCAGAGTTTGGCCACGTGGGAGACGGAAAACAAGATTTACTGCAAACAGACTCTGCTGAGCGGGAACGGTCCAAAAACCTTCTGGAGCCGAGAACTCAAAGGGGATGAACTCATTTTGGTAAGGGTTTACTTCAAATAGCAAAATGGTGAAAAAAAGAGGGGATCTGGTGTTTTAGGCAGTGATTACACTTTGAACTCTTCAGAATGGTCTCATTTATAAAAAGCTCTTCTTGTTTGCTTTTCCTAGTCTGTGGCTTTCAAACACACTCATCTTCTTAGTGATGGATTTCAACCAGAATCTTAGACCAGATGTTTGGATGCTTCACAAAGTGACAGACTTGGAAATGGCTGCCTTTATTCACAGCGGGGCACAAAGCACAGGGTTTGGAAAAGGGAACGGTGTGTACTTTATTTAAAAAACAACTTGTGTGATGGGAATCAGATCATCATGCACTGCAGAAGATGTTGTCTTGGATCAGGTCAAGCAGAAGTACTGAACAGTTCTTTGTTTTTTTTGTGATAAGATTCACCTACCTAAACGTTAGTAATCACAGTGATCTCCAGAACTATTGGTACCCTGGTAAAAATGTGCTAAAGGCCTTTAAGTCCTTTTTTGCTGTCGCTGCATAGTCTCACACTACAAACTGTAGCAAATACCAACTTTAATAATAAGAAAACTGTTTAAAACAAAAGAAAACATTTCTTATAAGTTTATAATTGTTTCCTACAAAATCACTGGCAGCACACCTATTTGTACTGCTAATGACTCCAACCAAACAGAAATTAATAAATGTTTTTGAGGAAGTTGGGAATTTAGTAGATCTATAAATGCATATTTTATCTTTAAAATGGGACAAATGCTTATGTCGTTCAAGTTTGACAGATGTGTGTTGCTCTTCATAAGTGATGTGATACCTACTGCGAATGGCTTCATTTATCTGCTCTCGGGACAAAAACTTAAAAATATAACATGTCCAAAAAGTATGAGTTCATTCAAGTAATCAAACACAAAAGTGAAATGCCTGTCCTAACCTGTGTGATATTTTTGGAGTGTTAATGTCTCATAACTTTGATGATTATGGCTTTCAGGTAATTAATACCCAAACATGACTTTCTGAGAAAATTAGGATATTACATAAAACCAATAAAAAATTGATTTTTTTCCACACAGAAATGTCATGTTATGTCTTTGCTAGATGGCTAACTTAACAGTTGTATAACCGACAGTCAATGATATCTTCCATGAGGACAGTAACAAAAAAATCCCTACAAAAGACGCTTTCCTGAATCCAAGCACTTTAATGGAAAGTTTAGTGGAAGGAAAAGTCATTTTAATGAGGATGTAATCTGGGACTTGGGTTATTACTGTAGTATTTCCTGTGATAAGACAGTCCTGAATGAGAAACAATGTTAGAACCTCTAATGTCATCTTTTCAGAGGCAAAGTTTAGCTTTCACTTGTAAATCAAGGTCCCTGAGTCTGGAAAAAGAGCAAAAAATAAGAATCGTTTGATGTCCATGGTGAAGTTTGCACAGTCATTGATGAATGGTGATTTTATGGCACCTTTTTGAATTGGTCTGCTGTGTCTCTCAAGTCCACAACAGAACAGTCATCTATCAGGGAATTAATGAGAGCTTCATCTTTTCAATTTCATCACTAGCTTTATGGAAATTGTATTTTCCTAATAGGAAAATACAATTTCTCTGGCCAAAAGTATCAATTCCTGCTTAAGACCATGATATCACTGTGTTTGACTGGTCAGCATACTGGCTTGACATAAACCCTGCCTAAGTCTCTGGTCAACAACTGAGCATGTATAATTAGTGGATTTACCTCTCAGCAGCACATTTTAGTACTTAAAATTATGTTTTATTGATTTTATCTACTATTTTAATTTGCGTTTTCATTTTCTGAGCGCAATAGTGATCAAAGGGAGCAAAAATAAACACTAGAAATGTATCAGTTTGAATGTAATGAATCAAAATCAAACTGAAAGTTTTTTTGGATTCTAACTTAATCAGATTTGCCTACATGTACAAAAATATAAATTTTAGTTCTTTCCAAATTACAAAAGGAAATTTTATGTAAAGAAAAATGTAAAGGAAACAACTGTGAGAAGTAAAAGGAAGTTCATTCATTAACAAAAACAGTGTCAGTTCCAGGCAGTGTTTTGAAATCTCACAGCAAATTGAAAATGCCTTTCATTTATCCTTTCCCCATCTCAGATTGTTCATAAACATTCCTTTATAAGTAAGGCATGTGTGAACAGAGCTTTATGATTTTTTTTCCAAGGAAAACAAAAACCATACAGTTTTCTCATGGCTTCTATAAAGAAGCACTTTGAAAGGATTGAACGTCTCACAGACATATGTTTGTTGTTGCATTCCTCCTATCATTTCATGGCCTTGCATCCATCAGAAACACGTCTGCTTCCAGATCCTGCCTTAAAAAATCTTGTGAGAAACCTATAAACATCTGTTCTGGGTTTACAGGCCAGATGGACATAAAAAAAACTAAAGCAAGACCGAAAAGGCTGTCTGATTTGGCATGGACGGAGACCTCTGTGTGGACACTGACTCACCTCTGCAGAGAGGCAATCAGGGAAACATTTGGGAGAGGCAGCAATTTGGACTGAATGTAGGTTTTCAGATGTGACAGAAAGATTTCTTCTCTCTAAATGTGTTTTTGTTTAAAACAGGGGTGTGTTTGTCTGTTCATGGTGGAGTGACAGACTATAATCTGATAGGCATGTTGGAATTGAATCGTTTGGGGGAGAGGGAAAGAAAATGATTTCACAACAACAAAAAGATCACAAATGTGAGAACAGAGGCCAGACAGATTCCCTAAACATAGGAAGATTGGATGTGCAGGCTCGGATAGTTAAAATAAAATAAATTTAAAATTTTACTAATTGTTAGGACAAATTTCCAGTGTTATTCTTAGCTTTGTATTGCAACAAAAAAAATTTTTATTATTATTATTATTAATATTTACATTCAGGATTTACATCATATGTAAAACTCGAGGTCCAGGGGCAAAATCTGACCCACCATAGGTTTTTATGTGGCCCTTTAGGTTCTAGAGAGAGACATGAAAAAAAACCTTGAAAAGCAGTTGTGTGCTTAAAAAAATTTTTTTATCAATGAATGAAATCTATAATCTGCCAAATTTCAACAATGTGAAAAGAGGTTCTTAATTGCCCTGACCTACATGAATTAAGAAAAATACCTTTTGGTATGTTAACTAATTCCATTAATATTCTTTTACATTAAATAACAAGAATGTTCTCATTAAAATTACCTAGATAAACTACAAAATGCCAGTTACAAAGCAGAATAATTTGGATGTTCTGTAGGTGTTTGAAAGTGGATACCTGGATGCAGTCAATTTCCTAAATACAAAAAGTGAAAAGAACAAAACAAAGCAAAAAAACCCCCCAAAAAAACCAGGGGTTAACTATGCTTTGATTTTCTTTAATGATTCTGTTTGTGCTGAAAAAAATAATTTATATGTCAGATATTATAAATCAGAAGAAACCGAATGAAAACCCACAGCAATGTAGCTGCCTTATGAAACATAAAAATGATATTTGTGTATTCTTGGACAAATAGCCATTCTGCAAACCACTTATATTAACATCAGCTTGCAAATGGACAACTCATAAAAGAAGCTGGCTATTAAAAAAAAACTTTTCTTTAAGGTTTAATACCGCAAGCGCAACTAAAGAAAATACATGTGAAATGGACTTAAAATGGCACAACCAGCCATTTGATTTCTGGAAAAAATGTTTTATAAACATCAGGGATCAGTTAAGCTTGGCGTTCAACAGAGTAGCAATACATTTCTATTATTTATTATTCTTTCAATTGTACAGAATTGTGTGGAAGCTATAGATCTAAATCTTGGGACCTTTTTTTTTTTCTACTGCAGGAAAGAGAGCAGATCAGTTAAATTAATCGCCAATTCTAAACCAGACACAGATCAAATGCAATTATCAGTGGCAGCAAAATTATTTAGACCAAAATGTACATTTTTAGAGTTATCGTTCTAGCAAAAACTATCATTCTAACGCTGTAGAAAAAGTATTGGTTTTGTCAGCTAATGGTGACATAATGGTTTCTACTCTCAGTGAGGTCGTCCACTGATGAACATAATGACCAATAAAGGGATTCCTGAGGGAAAAATAGGGAAACTAGTCTTGTCTATGCAAGCAATCTTGCATGCATTTGCTCATATTTTGAGTTCAAATGTATTCTGAATTAAATGACCTAATGAACTAAAACTAAATAATTCCCTTTATCTATTTAGTAAGTTAGAAGCCAGGTGAATCTGGCCTGAATGAGGGGATGCAGGGCTGCATTCTCCTCACTGATGAATGGCGCTAATGAACTCTGATGTTACCTCCAGTTAATGACATCACACCCCTCTGCCAGATGGAGTCGTCACGGCTCAATTAAACCCCTCTCCAACCACCCCCTCCCCCGGCTCACCCTTCCACTCCGCACCGCCTGGGGTAATGACACGTACTGTTGCTCCAAGCCTTTTTCTGCAACACTCCCTAAGAAGCCCATAAATCTCTGGCGCTCCGCTGTTTCACTTGTTTTGCTCTAGACAACGAAACATGTGATGAAGAATGCAAACCTGACAGCTGCCGTGCTTAATTAAAGTCGATTTAAATAACAATGGCCTCTGCTACTGTCTGCCTGAGTGTAAGAAGACAGGTTTTAAAAAGAGCTTTGTCCATTATGGAAATTTCAGCATCTAACCTGTAAATTAACCAACAACAGGGGAGCAGCAGAGTTTAAAAATGTGGTTCAACTTTTTGAACTTATGATGATCTGATAAATGTATTTTGATGCTGAGGGGATTTAAGATCAGGAATGAATGTATATATCACAGTTGGACAAGTTGACTGAAATAAAACATTTTCTTTCTTAGCAGGAGGTTGTGACAATAAAACATCCTACATGATTGAAATGCTTTGGCTGCAGTGCTGTGAAGGATATTGTTTTATTATACACACTCTAAAAGAGTTTAATCTGCTCATTTACCCATTTTTATTATGCCTGTCTGACAAAAAAAGAAAAAGAAATGGTTTTAAATTATACACTGCAAAAACACAACATCCTTACCATGTATTTTTTTTTACTAAGTACTAGTTCCACTGCCAGATTATTTCACTTAAAACTTAGAACTTTTTCATCAATATTAAAGGAATTATTGACTTGAATCAAGCTCTTATATGATACTGAAAGTTACTTGTGAATTAGTTTAGCCTTATTTGACGTGTGAGATATTTGCACTGGAAACCAAAAAGACCAAAAATACTTAGCAAGATTTAGTTTTTTGTAGTTTCTAATTAATTTCTCCATAAGGGGGCACTAGAGAGTTCTAAAGCGCCACATGAAGATTGGTCTAGGATGAACAGTGATGGCTTTTCTCAAATGCAGTTGTGTTCATTAGCAGTGTGTTTAAAAAAAGCAAAAAGACTAACAGCTCGAAATCCAAATTTGAACTTCTCTGTGAATCAGAGATAATATTTTGTTTTATAATGGCTTGGTTCAGTTCATCAACAAACTGCTTCCAGTGACTATATTCATTGGCAAATTGCAACCTCATCAGCACTGGTTCCTTTCAACAATAGGAGCTATGGCGTGGCTTCACATGGGCGTGTTCTAATCGTCACAGTGCTCACATATAACTGTGGCCTTACTTTAACCATCCTGAAGAAGATCCTCAGCTAAGTCTTCATATGAGCTCTAGTCTGATCCATTGAAAGAGGAGTTTCGTTTTTTCTTCTGGGTATTCCTGACTTTGGTTTCCTCCAAAAAGTATGAGATCATTTTATCAGAACAACATAACATGTACCAGATTTCTTTATTTCCCCCTCTGTTAAACTTTTTCATCAAGTAAGTTGTTCTTTTTGATCAATGTTTTTGCTTTGCTCTGATTTTCAGAGACAGTCATTATCATTTATATTTGCTGCCTTCATCCATAAATAAGATTAAACTGTTCTACAGCTCATGGCTGATCTACTGCATTTTTCCTAAAAACATTGATCTGGTTAGGAGATGTAGGACTGCTATTATCCTGGATCACAACTGTTCTTTTCCATGCTGATGGGTGCTTATTAAAGGAATCCTGATAATCATAAATACCAATTTACTGTGAAAATCACCTGTTTTACCTTCAAACTGGTTATTCTGACTTGAAGGGAAATGTTTGAGAGAACTACTTTGAAGCACATGTAATGTCTTCCAAATTGAATAAGAATAAAGATCCTAAAGATAAACAAAAGATGTCTAGGAAAGATGATAAAGTTGTTACTCATTTTTCTTCCTGTCTCATTTCCTTTCAGATCTTTGGAGCAGACGATGTGATCTGTACACGGATCTACGTACGAGCACAGTAGACATCTCCGTTCCTCCAAATTAACTCACAACTGACACCCTGTTGATGTCTGAAATTTAGCGCCTTGCAAAAGTATATATAAACCACCAACTTTTTTTTAACATTTTTTTAACTACAAGAAAAACTGACATGTTTTATTATGATTGTGGATAATTGGGTAGTTAAAAAAAATACCAACTTTTCCAGTCTACAGAGTATTTTTGCCCTGTCTACATATTATCTTCCAGCATGATGATGCCATGTTTAACATAGTATTTAATTAGCTTAGTGTAGGTTCACATGTCACATTTTGCATGAGGTATCATCTGTTCAGAGCACCTTCTTCTCTTCTGCTGACTCCAGCATGGCCTGTGGCAAACTGCTTTGGTTTCAACAAGTTTTCGTCTTGCTGCTCTTCAGAGATTCTTAGAATGAACACCAAACAGGACCAGCTCAGGTGTGGGAATCTGTCAGCACTGCATCTGTCTGGGTAGATCTGCAACTGTGCCGCTTTCCCTTTTCAGATAATAGATCATACAGTGCTCAATTTGATCTTCAAATTTTGGGTTTTCATTTCAGAAGCCAAATCTACTTTTTCTACTTCTAACCTGTCTTTAACGTTATCCCTGATGTCTCTGGTTAGTATATCTTTTTTGAAAATAATACCCCACTTGCTGTCACTGTTAAAATTATACCCTTATCCCACCTTGAAGTGTTTTCTTGAAAGAGGCTAAAGAGGTTTGTGGCCATAATGTGACAAAATGTAAAAAAGTTCAAGGAGTATGGATACTTTTGCAAGGCACTTTATGATGTGGTGCTGCATTTTTGTATAGCAACATAATTTAGAAAATAGATTTTTGCTTTGCCTTGTGCATAATTTTGTGGTTTTGCTTTTTTTTCCCCCACAACAAAGGCAGAACTAACTAGTCTAATCTGAATAAAAATGCTCAGAATGTTTGATGCTGAACCCTCCATCCATTCTTCTGTACACACATATCCAATGAAGATGAAGAGAGTCTTTTAGGGCAGTTTTGGGTCGTCATACTTGGACTATAAGACTAAGCCGGAGTATCCGAGGGGAATCCAGACAACAACATGGAGAAAGAGCTAAGCCAAGATAAACAGCTGACATACAAAAAGTGTTACTAAAAACCAAGGCAAACAAGTTTCTGTCTACTCAAAGGATATTTTAATGCCAAACACCATACTAACACTCATGTACAACATCATATAAGTCAAGAGAAGTGACACATTAAACAAGGTGTAAACAATCTCTGTATGTACAATCGGCTCCCCAGGGACTTCCTCTGTAATTCTGTAACAAACACGGCAAATAGAAAAATAAAAACCCAGGTATTCAACTATTTCAAGATTGTCTGCAGCGGGTTATATTACTGACCGCTGCCTTTAGTGAACCTTCAGAAAAACAGACTGTCTCGGAAGTGATGCCTATGTTCATCTTAACTTCTCTGTGTCCCATGTAACATTTCATGTGTGAAATTAAATGATATTCTGCTGCACACATGTACAGTTTTAATGTGAGACTCACGTTCCAGCATTAAATATGACGGATTTCTCTCTTCCATCTAATCTCATCTAAAATATCAAAAACATTTCCAATTTTATTAAAAGGCAAAAAAGAGCCAAAAAAAAGTCTTTTTATGGGCATTCAATATCCACGTTTGTATTCGAGCAAGAAATACAAGTTAGCTTTAATAAACTATGACTCAAGAAATTATTGCTTGTGTTTTTATCCTTAAACTGTACACAATTCATAACGTTGACATTTAACCAAAGAGGAGTTGTTGACGACAGACTATGAAAGATAAAACTGCGTCCAGTTTATTAGTGATCGTCTGAGATATCACTGACCCTCCTGCATGGATTGTAAATATTTTTGAAAAGTTCATTAACAAGAAAAAGTTTGAAGTGCTGTTCAGACTCAGCTACATTCAATCATCTTAAAATGGTTGTCCTAAAAACCGACAATAGAAATGCACATAAAAGGGATCCAATTATGTTATAAATGAGTCATTTTTTTCCTCTCTCTTTTTTTTTTACTAAACAAAAACACTTTGGGAAGATGTTCAGCAGACTAAAATTAAAAAAAGGTCTGTAAATAACCTCCTTTGGTAATTAAAAAAAAAACAGTAAAACTTTGCCTTTTCTTGATAAAAGTCTTTGCATCTTCTGGCTAAATGTTGACACTCTATATATATTTTTATAAACTGTATGCTACACACCAATGACACCTGATAAAAAAAAAATCTAATTATAAACAACATATTTACAAAAAACATTTTGGGCAATTATAAATTACTGTTCTTGACACACAGAGCTGACATGGTACTAATGTCAACCAGGTGCCAGAAATGTTGAATACATATTTTTATACTGTATGTATAGTGCATCGTTTTGCCTTCACCCCCAACTGAAAACATTCAAAGCCTAAAGAGGTTTACAGCTGGAGTTAACAGAACATGAACGGTTTTATCCTTCAGTTGTTTAGTTTTGGTGATGAGAATCTTAATTCAACTTTAGCCCAGATGAGAGCAAAAGAGCCGCTTCCTGTGTTTTTATCGAACATATTAGCACTCTGATGGGTGGCTTTTTCCAATATATTTGTTGCAGGATTTGCAGCAAAAATCTTGAACTAGAAAACAAACAAGTAAATATCAAAATCGTTTGGCAGCAGAGTCCAGTTTTGGAAGTTTGAAAAAAAAACAACAACAATTCACCTCTGGCAGTTTTGACGTGTGCAGGCGTTTAAATTGTTTGAACTACAGTGTCCTGTACTGCACCCGGTACTTGTTGATGTTGAGATAGTGGAGGACTTCGGGGCTGCAGGTGGTGGTGCATGACAACAGTCCCTCTTCCACATCTCCCATCAGCCACTTGTGAGTGTTGGTGGCCATTTCAGGCGTCACATGCTTCTGGGCCCAGGAGTCCAGCCAGGTCTGGAAGCGGCTGTGCAGATGTGTGTTCACCCACTGGTGGGACTAAAACCACACAAATAAGAGGGAAAAAAATAAGCAAAAAGCACAGAAATTAGTTGAGAAATCGTCCGGGGACTAATTGGCCAGTTTTCCACTTGATCTGCCCTGATCATCCAGGCTGCAACTGAAAATCTGATCATTGAACGAATCACAACCAGGAATAAACATAATTAACAATCAAACACGCATCAGCATCATCAGACATATGTCTGATGTGACTTAATTATTTACTATAAAACAACACACACTTGAACACACACTGGCAGCATTAGGGTTCAGCAACCAGCTTTCTTTTTGAACCTGAACTATTCAGAGGCATCAGAGCTCTTCATAAAACCCAGGCTGGAAACAAAAAGGATCAGTCCTGTCTCAGTGCACTTCATGCATGTGATTTGTGTTAAAGACATCAATTAAGTTCATGCAGAGCTTTTTTTCCCTTTAAAATATTAAGTTAATAAATAACAGCTGTTATTTATTCTGGGGAAAAAAAATCTTCAAGAAAAGAAAACTTTTATCATGAAGTCTGGAAAACAGTTTGTGAACTATAATCTATCTTGTGAAAGACTACAGAAAATTGCCCTTTTTGAGTGTATATATTCAAGGTAATGATTAATCGATTTTCTCAATAATCAATTCTTCATGATTAAATCAACTAATCACTTCCACCCTAATGTAAAATCCATGCAGAAAGACTGAACAACTAACTTTCTTGCTAAAAGACAACAGTGGTGATCTTATAAAAGACTAATTAGCTGCAAATGAGTTTAAGACACACAAAGTCAATTAAGAATTAGCAGCACTACCTGTTGCTATTAAAGGATCCGACAGCGATTATCAACCAAGTGGAAAAAGTGATTACATTAATGATTATATTTCATTTAGAAGAAAAAGAGAAAAGTTGCCTGTTCTCACCTGATGAGCTCTTGAAAGCGCAGTGTGCCTGTACATGTAGTCCTCTGATTTGCAGACGTAAACCATTTTGTAGGAGTTTAGTTTGAACATGCACTCCATCTTCAGCTCACTGCTGCCATCCTGCGACTTGTCAGAGGAGCCTTTAGTGATGCGTTCTTGCTGCAGCTGCTCCCATCCTCTCTGGCATTTCCGTATCCGTCTCAGATTCCTTAACAGGAAAATACAAAAAACAATATTAGATTATATAAACAAATAGAATTGAGTAAAAATACTCTGAAATCTGTATCATACATATTGATGAGTACAATTCTTTAAATCACTTTTTTTTTTATAAATGTTGACACAATATGCAGGCAAAAAAAAAGAAATCATATTTTAGAAAACAATTTTTCCAACCAACGCATTCCAACTCACCAAGTATCAGCTTTAATTTTTAGGGAGTCAAATCATTCGAGGGAAATGTGGATCTAAAGGAGCAGCAGAAGCACGAGTCGTAATAATTCTGCACTGTGCTCTTACTTTTTTGCACAGACACATTGTTCAGATTTAAAAGTAAAATAAGAAAAACTAAACAAGTGTTGATTGATCCCATTTTTGTGCAGGAGCCAAAACAAATGCAATTATTCATCCCACGGGAATCAAGGTTTTAAATGTGTACTTACCGCTGAGGGGATAGATGAGTGAGGACGGAAGCCGAGAAGCATTTTTTTTTTGCATTCAGGGCTCCACTTAAAAGACATGACAGTGAGGCCAATTTATAAAATAAACTGTTGAAGAGAAACACTAGAAAACTGCTGCCTGACATATACATATCTGAAATATGTATTGAGAAGAATGAAACGTGACGATGGAAACAGAACTTTAGGAATTTCCCTCCCATTGGGAATCTATGCAATGACTTATTTCTTTAATCAAATATGCTAGTAATCCCCTCCACATTTGATGATACGGAGGGAAAAAAAAAGATGGCTCCGATGAAAAATTATAGCCAAGAACAAGTGAGTTGAAAAAAAAAAAAAAAACACAACAGTGAGTGATTTTTTGTGCTTAAAAAAATTAAAAACAGCAGAAATAACAGATTTCAGAGGCAACATTCCATCGTTCTAGCACCAGGAAAGAAACGACTTTAAACAAATAATTTAAACATCCATTTTATTAAACCCTATTTTTCTGTACAGATTTTTCAGACCATTTGTTTTACCAACATTTTTTTTTCTATAAAACAAACAAATGATTACAATAATCATTATTCTTTGACAGAGATGAAAAATATATTCCCAAAAGCTGCAACTGTGGTGTGAGAGTTACAGCAGCGGACCCTGGGGTAAGAACATCCGGCCATTTAAAGTTGCAAACAGATGTCAAATACAACACTGTATACAATCACAAACAAAGAGTATGACAAGATAAAAAAAAAAAAAAAAAAAAAAGACCTTGCTATTCCCAGATTTTAGATTTGAGTTAAAATAGTAAAATTAATAGTTTGGTCTCTCAAGCCAACATTAAAAGAACTAAAAAAAACCCTGAAATTTAACTTGACCATTAGGAAATCAGCCAGAAAACTAACTGGTGCATCTCTCATTGAATTGAAAAGTGAAAAATCCAACTCACTCCTCCTTTTCTTTAAAAAGTTTCAACTTAATCAACCCAAACCAATATTTTTAAAAAGTCCTTAATAAATAAGATTTCTGTTAAAAAAATGAATAAATGAATAAGTATATATATATATATTTTTTTTTTCTAAAACGATGACCAAATAAAGTGCAATCTCCCATGAAAGGCAGTGTTCATCTTTAGAAGTGAAAACAAACTAAGAACTCAACCGTTACGCTCTGGTAAACTCTAAACTCCTGCAACCCGTGTGGTTCTCTTACTAAAAAGGTAGAGCTTACAATGTCCACATTATATTTGATTGTAAAAAGCTCTGCATGTCTGGCCTTGCATTTATCTCTGGTAAAGAGTTGTTTTTGGCGGCTTGTTTGACATGTTGTAAATGATGCAACTAGAGGCTCAGAGCAAAGTCTGATGAGCACAGACAGGAGGGAGACATGTCTGGAGTCTCACCTGGGGAGGAAAACTGGTTTCTGGGCCAAATGCTCACGTAGCTCCGGAGAAGCAGAATCTGAGTTCAGGTACCTGCTCACGTAGTCTGACCATTTCTGTGAAGAGAAAGAGGAGAAAACAAACGAAAAAATTAGAAAAATTACACATATACAGTCTTATTTTTTGGCTCCAAATTCTTAATTTGTATTGTCCCATTTTAGAATATTATGGACAAAAAAACAAAAATGGCTGACGATTTTAATTATTTGAAAACTCAGACATTACACCAAAATTCTGCATGCAGATATCTTTGTATCTGTGTAAAGATGGTTTCCTTCAGCCAGAAGTGACGAATATTAGCTGATCCGATACAGATGTTGGAAATTTGTAAAATATCAGCCAAAAAATTATTATCAGATTTTATGTTCCTGCATCTATAATCTTTGATACTGGTTAATAATAAATGAGGCGGCTGTTCTCATACATATTGTTGTTGACTATTGTTATATTTGACTAATACCACCTGATCGAGCCTATTATAAGATTCCAAAATACAAAATAAATAATAAAAGTATGCATTATTCATGCTGATATCGCATTGAATCAATATCAGTATTGTCCCGTACTCAAATCTGCAATATCGGTATATCGGAAAACGTTGTATCGGGACACTCCTAGTAGCTAACATCATCTGCAATCTGGGATCTTTGCATGTAGATTGCATGGACAGATAAGAAATATTATAGTTACTGCCATGACACACAACTCATCTCTCAGCTGTCAAAAAAGTTTAACTGGTGAATGTTCAGATTAGAGTGCAGGTAAATACACAATACTTGGCAGCCAAAATGTGTTGGGGGTTTTTTTAAAGTGTGTATCAACTTGCCAACCTGCAGATTAACATGGAGAGTGGGTAAAAAAAAAAAAAAAAAAAAAAAGAAGCTTAATCTTTTTGATTCCTACTTCTGCATCTGTTGGCTCATCAGAGTTCTCTTCTTCTGTGTCCAGCAGCTCCATCGCCACGCTCACAGATTCTCGGTTCTTCATGAACATCAGCTGTGCAAAACAGCAGCAGTCAGTGGCTAACCTTCTATAAGGACTGCTGTACAATCCCTTTTTAATCTCCTGTTTGATACCTTGAAGCAGTTTTCATCTGTCATGAGCTGCTCCGATTTCCGCTGGTAGGTCCCCTCTGCTGTAGCTCTGGACGTCTGTGTGGAAACAGCGCCCCCTGTAGCTTTTTTGGCACTTTCAGTCAGGTACATGTCCGTTACACGCACACATATGTCATCGGTGACAAGGTGCTGGAGCTGAAAACACATTGATTTCAGTAGGAAACCATGTCTCAAGTCAAACATTAACTATAAACAACAAGAAAAAAAAAAAGAACATTTAAAGGGGAAAAAAAGAACAATTCTTTCTGCAGTGCTTTTTACAGTACTGACCTGCCGGACAATACTCTGGATTAGCTTGTCCATGGTGAAGGCGATGTAGGCGTGGATGGTAAACATTTCCCTGAGGGAGTCCTCGTACTGAGCCGGCTCCATGTTCCCGTCCAGAAGATTTCGCACCATTTCCAGAAACACGGAGTAGTAGTCTTCAACATCAACATCCACTGCAGACACAAAACAACATGGACACTGAGTTACTTAGGTGTAGACTGTAATATAAGCTGCACCATGTTAATCTGTTGTGGGAATTAAAGGCAATTGCTTCATGAAAAAACAGAAAAATAGCTCAAATTAACAATTTATTGACACCTATGACCAAATATTTACTGCAAACAGAAGTAAAAAGTAAAGCGTCTGAAAGATTTGGTTCATGTCTACTTCAAAACAATCTGATGTTCAATAAAATTATTTTATCTTCTAATAAACGGAACTGGGAATAAAATTATTTCAGGAAAGCATGCAATCTCAACATTGTTGAGTATCATAATGTTTAAGAATACTGTGAGCATTAGCAAACTTAAGTGGACTGAAGATACAGAAGCTCTGTGTGAGTAAGATAAGAGTGCTAAAGATAAAGTTTAAAACTCGTTCTTACTCGGCTCTTTCATCTTCAGCTGGATGGCTGGGTTTTCGTTCTTGTCCCTTTTTGGGCCCAGCACTTCCTTTTCCCACTCTCGCTCGCGGGTTTCCTCCTCAATCTGCTTCTCGGCCTGCCCGTAAATCCGCAGCAAACGGGAGCAGAGGATGTGATGAAGACGGAAGAACACATACCAATAGTTGTTCACAAAAAACAGGTTGTAAGCATCATCTGTGCCCCGCAGTTTTTGAGCTGCCGTGTTGGAGAACAAGAGCTTGGATTTGGATGGGCTGCGGCCTGGCAGGCCGTTGTGCTTCTTGGGGCCGTCTTGATTCGTCTCCATTTCTTCTTCTTCCTCTTCCTCCTCTTCCTCCAGGTCAGAGAGCTCGCCACGTCGCGCAAACAGAAGGTCGGGGATGAAATGATTGATTATCTGTTTGATCTTGAACTTGTCTTCCTTCTGAATGCCCACTTGTCTTTTGACATGATGAATGATGAGAGCGGCGGCATCCTCCAGGATCTGGCTATCGTCGTAGGTCTGGGTCATGTGAGGGCCGCTGGGGGGCAGGGCGGCGGTTTCCTCCGAGGCGCGCTCCTGGCGCTACAGGACACAGCAGAGAAAACTGAAGTTAGTTTTGAAGTTTTTCATTTATGTCTTATAGAAGGTAACAAACATAAACGACACAACTTCACAACCCTAGTTTCCCTCAGCTGTAGAATGTAGTTTTTACACATACACTCCCTTATTGGTCTGGATGCTATATATTTTCAGCTTTTTGTTTACAGGACTTATAACATACACACATTCTCTGAATTTTAAAAATAAGAATCTGGTGGAGAAGTTTGAATTTACTGTGGATTTATTTTTTCTAATTCTCACAAGTTCAAATGCAAAACACATCAATGACTGAAGTACAAGAAAAATTAATACTACAGTGGTAAAATTGATACGGTACTTTAGTTTCAGATTCCCTCTTGAAATTTTATTTTATTTTTTCATTATGGTTTTTCCAACTTTACCTAAAAAAAAATGTTTTGATTTGCTCTCAAATGATTTTTTTTTTTTTTGCATTTTGTTTATCTAGGAAAAATGCACCCAAATCATGTTATGTTATTAGACTATTCTGCAGATACTTATTAGCTTTGTACACATTTCAATAACATACAGAGTTGATTATACCAACAACAAAAACCTCCAAAACAATTGTAATCAAGTACACACAGAATAAAATTACTTACATCTTCATATAACATCTCAATTTCATTAAGTAAAGACTTGGAGCGCAGCACTTTGGTGTCATTCTGTTTGAAGTTTATGCCTTGATGGTCGAGTGACTTCAAGTAGTATTTCTCGTTCTGTTCCCGCCAGATTTTGTTGAACCCTCTCTGTGCTTCTTTCCACTCTTCTTCCTTCATTTTTAACCTGAGTAGGTGGTGAGACTCATTAGGATTCATCAGGTTACGGCATGTTGAGGAAGTTAAAAGTGAGACCATTACCTTTTCAGAACGATGGGAACAGACACGGCAGGGTTTTTCTTGAGGCCGTCAATGATGTCGGGAGCTTTGTCTCCGTATATCCTCTGAATGGCTTTGCGATGAATGACCTCGGAAGAGCCGCCCATCGTGTTGTCCAGCCTGAATCGCAGCTGCTCCTCAGCTGACATGCGGGAGAGCCTCCTTTGCACCGTCTCCAGGGCTCGTATCGTGGCGAGGTTGTTTTCCAACACAATGTCCAGCTGTAGAGAATAGAGAGAAAATACATTTGCTCTTTTAAAAGTGTCAAGTTGTCCCTAGTTACCCAGATGTCAAACTGAACAGAAAAAAAAATTATGTTTTTCATGTTTTTTCCCCAAGTTAAAATTACAAATCTCAAAGCCTTTTATTGTGATTCTATGTGACAGCACAATACAAATCATGGCCTACCCCCAAAATGCTATTTATGGAGAAAAACACAACCTGAACACATCATAACTCAAATAGTAGAGGCAGTATCATGCTGTGGGGATGCCTTTCTTCAGCAGACAGGAGGATTGGTCAAAGTAGACTAGAGAATGGCTAAAACAGAAATATAGGGCAATACTGGAAGAAAACGTTCTGCAACATTCACAAAAAATATAACATTTGTTTAACCCTTTAGGATGAGAGATGTTGACACATTTTATTCACTGAGCCTGCTGAGATCCATGCTACCTTTGGTTTTGCAGTGATAGTTCTATTTCATCACCTTAGAATGACATGCTGCCTTGTGTTGGTCCTTCTCACACAATCCCAATAAAATACATACAAGATTGCTAAGAGACAGAATATGACATTGAACCAGATATGCAAAAGACCAGAATGATTATTCCTCACCTCAAAGCGCTCATCTTCACATCTGTAAATATGCTCCTCATATTGAGTCTTCTTGGAGCTCACGAATGTGGAATCCTCCGACCAGGACGGAAAAGACACCCATGTATCATTCAAAACCTAAAACAAAGAATTTAACTCAGATTAAAAGATAAAGGATAAAATAATTTCATTTATCTAATTTCTTATTCTGATCAGTAGACATTTTGTCACACAGAAAAGAAAAGCGTATCTGACTGCAATGACTCAAATTTAAGATACACAAGAAAATGTTTTTTTTTTATTTTTTTATCAAGTTGTCTTGGTAACATGATGGGACATATTTAACTCATCTCTAACCTCTCTGCACAGCGGTGTTCTTCCTGTGCACTTAGGCTGTTGATAGCTCTTAGGCAGTGCTCTGTAGCTGGACCCCAGCCTCTTGCAGGAAGCATAATCGATCTCCATGGCGATGCCCTCTGTAGAACGCTCCTTGGGTAAACTCTCAGCGTGGCTCAGCTCCCCGTGACTAGATTCACGGTAGCCCAAGAAGTTCTTAAACCAAGTAAAAAGCTCTGGGAATTTTCTGTGAAATTACAAGAATAGTCTTGAGGTTAACGTTACTAGATTAATGTTTACAGGTACAAGAAGTGTCCAAGAAACCACAGATTTACCCAAGAAATGGGATGACTAGTTGGACCAGCTCAGTGCGAGAAATCACTTCCTGGTTGAAGATGTGCAGACATCGGAGGAAGTTGTCATATGCCTCTGAGCTCCGTAGAGCCTTCTTCACCTGCGTTTTATTGTTTCAGCAAAGAGAGTTGGATTTTAGATGATTTTTATCATAAACATTATCAAAATTTTACTTCAAGCAAGAATTTTTTAACTATTAAATATAATAAAGCTGACCTTCTCAAAGAACATAGTTTCAGTGCTTGTGCTGAGTTTACCGACTTCAGCCATGCCGTGGGCCTTACCGATGACAAGAGCCTTTTTCTGCAAAAGTTTAAACATGTTTCATAAATTAAACATTCACTAAACTACAATTCATAACAGAATGTTCAACCTTTATTTTATTTTAAACATCCATAAAACTGATAGATGTCTTAGTGTACCTTGAAAGGCGGTGTGGATCCCACTCCTGCAGGTCTCCTGATTGGCAGACCATTTTGGTTCAGTCTCTGTTTGTTGTTCAGCGAGGGTCTCTTTACTGTGGGACCGTGATCATTACGGACTGACTCTGCTCTGTCTGGAGGACTCTTCCCCAACAACTACACAGAGAAGTGCACATCACAATCAAAGACAAAACATAAAAAAGGAAAAAGAACAGAAATCCAAAAGTAATTTTGTGTCAGAAAACATTTCTGAGAAACTAATTAAAAAGGAATTCAACAAAATATAAACATTCATGTTAAGTAAAATATCTGAATTAAATCATTAAATTTCAAATAAAAGCTTTAGAATTTTCTCAAGCATGCAAAACAAAGACAATGTCTTGCATGTTTCTGGATAAATTATTATGAAATTCTGAACCACAGAGACTCTGAGGCTTGGTTAAGATTGTTGAAAGTTTTATCTCAGTTAAATTTCAATTATGATTTAAATTTAAAACATACATTATTCCAGCTTCAGAGTTTTGTACCCTGCTTGACCTGCGCTGGCACTGTTGGCTCTGGTATGTGAGTCATAGTGCAGTTAGCAAAGGCCTTTACACAGTAACATTGTAATCACACATAAGTTGTAGGCAAATACCAAAATTCCAGTTATTTCAGCTAAATATATTAAATATAATTTAACTTTGTCACAGTATGGTAATTTATTTAATGTTGATGTCAAACAAATTTAAAGCATAATTAAATGGAATTTAAGATCTATTTGGGAAAATCTGTAGATATTTAAGATTTCTTCTTCTAAATCTTTAACTTTTGAAGATCCAGTGGTATTTAACAGTTGAAGATATTTTTTTATTAGATATCCAGTGACTAATAAAACACTGACCCAGTTAGTTTTGCATAACATTGTTGTGGCTGCATTCAGACTCACCACTGAGCTGTTTGCATCTGGCAGGAACTGTCCAAATTCTGACAGTAGGTCCTCTTGGTTCTTAAAAAGTCTGGCCACTTGAGTGTAAACCTCCTGTTCAGTCAGAGCTGGTGTGTAATTCCCCCCAGCCTCTTTAGCATTCCTCTGTTCTTTCTAAAACATTTAGAATCCAAAGAAAGCAGGAGTGAGTTGAAAGTTCTTCGGAAGTTCTAGAGATTTTAAAATTTCATATTTTTCACCTGGTAAGTGTGCAGGATTTCCAGAAAGGCCTTATAGATATCCGGCTGGCCCTGGAAGCGGTTCTTGATCTTGTTGACGTAATTTATGGCGTGGTTAAACTCCACAGGTTGGTTGTTTTGGAGAGGTGGCCCGCTGGACGGGGTGCTGCTGACGGGAGTGTGGGGCTGAACTGAAGGAGAACGTGGTGAGGCATATGACGGGATGGATGGATTCGGCTGGCTGGTGGGTGTGTGGGCCGGAGACTGAATTAGCTGCTGAGAGAAACGACAACGCAAAAATATGTTATGCCACTAAACCACCACAAGCTACTACAATCAAAAGATAGGTGAATAAGTATTCCACCTTGCTGGCTTTGTTTAAAGCAGGTTGAGTGGTGATAGTTGGGGTAGTAGTGGTGTGCAGGCTGGTCTGTGGGAGACTCTGGTGTTGTTGGAGGCTAGATGGTTGGCTAGATCCTCCAGTTGCTGGGATGTTTTGTACCGATATTCCTTGAGGAGTTATGTAGTGTATCTGACCAGGTGTGGTTACGTTCACCAGATCGTTGGTTTGAACCTCAATCTTATAACCAGGTGGCAGGAAAGTGTTAAAACCCATGATGAGGTCTGGGTGGCCCTTAAAGAGCTGCGACACACGGTTAATGACTCCAGGAGTGTCGATGCTGCAGAAACAGAATCAATGACACTGTATTATCATCTAAAGTACTTTTAACTAAACTCAAAAACATCAATTCTAAATGTGAATTTGAAACACAGAAGTATTACTGTTTTTTTTTTTTTGTTTGTTTGTTTTTTCAGAATTAACCCATGAAAACAAAGCTGACCTCTGGGATTTAAACTCTTTCATAATGTCGAGAAAATCATTATAAACTTGAGGTTGATTCCCAAACTGCAGCTTCACTTGATCCAGATAAGACAGGGCATCTTCAACCTACAAAGCAAAAAGTTAAAATATATTAGCATATTCCCTGTTCTGTTTTTTTGTGAAAATACATTATCAAACAAAGGTTGTTTTTTTTGACATCTTAAGCCAAAAGCATTTGATTGTTCAAACCTTTAACCGCTGAAACTGCTGTTGCTGCTGCTGTCCTTGCACTGAAGCTATGGGTGTGGGGGGATGAACATGACCTGGGACCACTGCAGGTCCCGGAGACTGAACAGCCAGGCTATGTGTATGAGGGCCAATATGTGGTGTAGCATTGTTGTGCCCATGTCCACTTGTGCTTTGAGGCATAGTAGGCACCTTTAAGGTAGAAATAGAACAGAACCAAGTAAATACTCGTTGCATAAAAAGCAAGTTTCTAACTGTCATTGACTTAAAAAAAAAAATGTTAGAATGTAAATATTTGCCTCATATCATACCTGGTAGGCCTGGGGCAGAGAGTACTGTATACCAGTTGAGGGCTGCATGGTGTCTGCAGCAGCCTCAACAACAGGTGGGGTCGGGACAAGGGCCCGCTGAAAGCCTTCTCCAATAGCTTGAACTGGGGGACGGCGTGGTTGCTGCTGCACAAAAATCGGTTCTGGGTCTTCTGCACGTCTCTTCATGGTATACACATACTCAGACTAGAGCATACTTTACTAGAGCTTAAAAGGAAAAAAACACAAGAACACTTCTTAAACTTTCTCACTTACTTTCTAAATGTAGTCATTAGGGCAGTGCAGGATTTAAAACTGTACAACAAATCTCCAAATGCCCACTGACACAACTCAGTAAACAGTGACCATGTTGCTGGATTATTAGCCTATTATTAGTGACATAGTGAGAAATATTTTTCAGCTGGCAGTGATTCATAGGATAGGTGTCATTCGTAGCAAGTAGGACTGCACAATACACTAAAATGCAATCGCCATTTCAATAACAACAGTCTAGACTCTATACTGTACTGCATCCTAGGTAGTGAGGAAGCACAATCTACATGCCAATGATGTATTTGTTTATTTAAGAATCCCATTTGTCTACATCATAGTAGCGAATATTCTTCCTGGGTCCACACCAAACATTACAATTAAATCATAATTTAGAGACATTACAAAACAGCCATTATGATATTTTTTTTAAGACAAACAAAATTAAATTAACGTCTTACAAAAAGACATAAAATACATTACCATGCAAACTATTTCAGCAATATCAAAACTGGAATTTCAGTGTACTTTATAGTAAAAGCAAATTAAACTTTTAACAACTTTTAAAAAAATGCCAAATGGTTTGGAGATCATGACAATGAGTGAAAAGTGAAGCAGATAATTGCTACCAATATCATCATCACAATCTTAAACAATCACAGAATTTCAACTGCGTCCATTTTACCCTACACAGACAAACTTTGTAAAATGTACAATTTTTATTTCTTTTAAAGCTTTTTCAGATGTGATTTTGTTTCAATATTTTTCTACTTCTAACTTATAATTTCTCATAATTGCTGTTTAGTTTAATATTTATTGGAGAATGATTTATTGATTAGGTTGCTGAACATTAATTCTCATCCCTTTACATTGGTCTAGATATGATTTGTTTTCTGCCTTTTCCAATGGCACCAGATACTGGTCAAGCTATTTTATTTTACATAGGTTAATCAAGCCTTCCTTCGTGCTTTAATTATATCTTACGTTGTTTTTTTTGAGAAAGTAATTTCTTGACGGTCCCTAAGTAAACGTCATCGGATTTAGCCAGAGGAGGGTAGTCTTTGTGCCTCATTGCCCTACACCACCGTCTGGGAAGAACACGGTGTTAGAGCGTAAACGTTTCAGTCGCAGTTAGTGTGGCTTTGTCACATCTAGCTTCGGTTTTTCTTCTTCGAAACGAGAAGCAAACACGCCAGACGGCGAAAGGCTGCGATATCAGTACAGCAGCGCAACAAAAAAACGAACATTTATCCGATTTATGCCTCCATTTTTGCTCGCTGCAGCGCTCTCATCTCCCCTCCCCCTCCGTGCTAAACACCGAGCTATCCGTTTTCGGCAAGATGACCGCTTTCGATGGTCTGATGGCTGACGTTGACTTTCGTCCGTTTCAGTTTATGTGGCAAGCAAGTTATGATGGTGTCTATAAGTTGTCAGCGAGACAGAACCAGAAAGTACTAACTTGTCACTGTCGGGTTATTCCTGAAAGAGCACTTTATTCAAACATCTGATGAGCTTAACTGACATTACCCTCTCCTCTCTGCTGGGTAGAAGACATGTAAGAAAACTTACTTACAGTCGTACAGTAATCGATCGTTTTAATTGTCACTTTTCGTAAATAGTACACCACGGTGCCTGAATTAAGTGATATTGATAGTCATTCATTTAGCTAATCTTAAGTATCGTTAGCTCACGAAGACCGCTAGCAAGCTAGCAGGCTAATGCTTGCGCTTTCAAACGTCGCATACACGTTCAAATAAGCGTTAAATTTACTGATAAAGTTTCCAAACACAGAGTCTTTTTCAGCAACAATAGTCTCTTAACAAAACTCACTTAAACATTGAAGTAGAAAACGCAAAAACCAACTAACAGCAAAAGACATCAGGTTAGCCTGCTTAACGCTAGCCTCTTGGCTAATTCACGTTGCTAGCCTCATTGGCGACTAGCTTCAGTAAGTTCTCTGCGCTGCAGCCTAACGTTACCGCTGCTGAATTCCGCAGTTTTAAGATGGACTAAAACATAGCGACACCATTCCATCACAGCCGAAAAGCGACTGGCGCCTGCTTATTTTTTAAATCTTTTCGGCAAGGTTATGTTGCTGCTGGCTACCTTAGCACAACAACCAAACCCCATTACCACAGGAACCTTCGGCTAACATAAATTAACTTACCTAGATCGACTGCCAACAACTACAACTTTGCACTCCGATGTATAGGATCCCCGACTGGAAAACTGCTACTCCAGCATTTATCAGGCGGTGATGAAAAAAGAAGGAAAGTTTTGAGAAGCGTTGGCAAACGTAAATGTGAGAAATGTAACTGACTGTAGTGGCTACGTCGCTAACAACAGTGTATGTATGAAGCGCTGTTCCTTGAACATAGGGGCGTGGTCTGCTGTGAAGGCGGCAAAGTCTCCGCCCACATCGAGCTGGGATTGGTCAGAATTCCAGAATGAAAACAAATACAGTAACTTTAGTGAGCAACAATCTCGCTAAAGGCATCAAAATAAGGGTTATGAGCGCGTAAAGTGCGAGGATAGCTGTCAAATAAATTTTCATGCAGACAGGGACGGATCAGTTCCCGATGTTCATGTGGCCATAGAGGTGCAAAAGACACCCCACTCATCCTTCACACCTCTGATACTTATAAATATTGCATGAGTTGATGTAAAAGACATTGTTTTGCAGTATTTTGTGCGAAAAGAGAAGACAAAATCAAGACAATAGAAAACTTAAAAAACATACAACACAGTTAAAAAGTATTTTACAAGTTTGTTACATGTTTTCAATCAAACACTTTTTAATATTAAAACGTGTTTTAATATTAAAAGTGTTAATATTAAGGGGGAACATGTTCTCAAGTCCAGTTCCACTAGACAGATCCAGACCTGATTTCTGGTAGTAATAGAATAGTAATTCCGTCTGATTTCAGAAATCCCTAACTAAACTATACCATGTCTTACAACATAAACATTGGAAATGCCATGATCTAAAGAAATTTGATAAGAACCAAAGACATTGACATCTATCAGTCTAAAAAGGATTAGAAATTTATATATGGCTTTGGGACTCCAGTGAACTACACAGAGAGAGCCATGACCCACGAACGGACAAAATATTGAGCAGTAGTGAATCTTCCAAATAGTGGCCAACTTTGTACCCCATAAGTCCATTGATGGTTAATGCAGAAGGGCTAGTTGCTGGAAGCGCTCCATGAGATTTTTGTGATGGTAATTCCCTTTCGGAATTGCTGTATGTTTTATTAGACTAGGTGTACCAGCATGCACATGTTCCAAAAAGTAATATTTTTGTCTCGTTAGTCTACAGAATAGACGAACAAGATAAGACAGACCTTTATTTTCTCAAAGGTCTGTGGAATCATTAAGAGGTTTTTTAGCTTTTTTGATAAAAAAGCTAAAAAAGCAGAGATTCTGGCCTTGGAACTCACACTGATCACGTTTATGTCCAGTCTGTTTTTTATTATCGATGAATAATGGACATGGCCTTAAACTTAAGTAAAACTTGAATTAGAACGGCCTAGCAAAAGTCAAGACTTAAATCCAATTGCAATATGACACAATAAGATGAACAATAATTATTGCAAACTGCTTTTTTCATTTAGTAAGGTTATCTTTGTCCACAAAGTACCCAGAAAAACATCTAGTGCACTGCAGACTTTACTTGCTTTTATTAAGGTCAATAATCTGAAACCTTTGTGACAAAAAGTGTGACAAAATAAATCTGTAAAAGGACACTTTTTCACAACACTGTATAAAATAATATAACAATAATGCATTAAAAATATGTTAAAATTATGGTTTCTTCATTTTAAGTTGCTTTTAATAAAAAAAGTATTTGCCTAAATATTAGTGCATTCAATTTTGCATTCATTGTAGCGTTTTACTTTTCATTCATGCTAAAACAGCTTTGTAATAAAAGTCAACATTAATGTTTGTAGATTTGTTATCAACAACATATAGCAATACCATGTAAATGATTTCTAATATAAGAAAAATATTTTTTTTCCAGGGAAAGTGAGCATGTATGCACATTTTCAGTATAATGTGTAAGACAAAAACTGGAAAACAAAGTCTCTAAAACATATTGATCACATTTGATCACAGGAAAGACAAAGAACAAAATGTTTTTATCTGCTCAACTGAAAACAGTTCATTTGGCTTTAGGTAATTATTTGGCTTTCTTAACATTGCCAGTGTTATATTGAAATTTATTTGACGAACAATGTGTTTCTATCAGATAAGCTTAACAAATTTTGTGAAATAAGTGAAATAATAAAAAAAGCATTTTACATTTCACTTTAAAGATAGAGATAGGGAAAGATGACTAACTAAATAGTGTAGCTATGCCTCTATTGTCAGGTTAATCTGGAGCATTTTCTTTTTATCTTCCAAAGTTCCGTAACAAAAACATGCTGGGTTTCGTTGTCTGACAGGTCTTTGTCCAGCAGCTTTTTTATTGAAGGATGATCATTTGGAGAAACATGGCGATAGTCATTAGGATCACACCAGTCATTCTGGATGTGGCCACTTCTGGAGCTACACATGGAAAAATGACAAGAGTTGGGTACAGCGTTAGATTTGTGTTATAAATCTAAATGGTAACTAAACACAATACTATCCATACCCCTGGTTGATTTTGCTTTTAAGTTATTCTGACTGAGTCACTTGAAAATATTGTTTCTGATAGGAAACAAGACAGGTATCTCTCAAACAGTAATTAAATATATGTTTTTTTCCCCTCCAGATTATTGTAGATATGACAAAAATGTTCATATTTTATCTAAAATCTTATGAACAACGTCAGTGCTCAATGAGACTGAGTGGCGCTAAAGACCACAACCGAAGGATCTTTGGTATAGTTTTGGACTGTGATCTAAATTTTGGCAGCCACATGGAGTCTGTCACTAAAGCATACTATCATCTTAAAAAACATTGCCAGAATATAGAATTTCCTGTTAAAAAACAATACACAAAAACTAATGGAACTGATGAAATGAGCATAAATTGTTTATTCCTTTAAGTAACAAAAAACATGTTTACTGCAGCTTTTAACAACTGTTTGAAATATTTGTTTTGGTAATTTGACAATGAGCTTTCAGTTTAGAAGGTCATCACCTTAATCTTTAGCTCCCACCACAGATTCTCTATCTAATTTAAGTTGGAACTCTGGCTGAGTAAAACTAGAAAAATAATTTTACTTCCAATCAGAAGAAATGTTGGTAAAATAAAAAGATTAATTTAAAACAGGGTCTGCCAGGGGTATGAATATATTTTGGTATAACTGTAGTTTTTTTTTTTTTTTTTAAACTGGCACAGCAATGTTAGAAAAATGCAATAGCTTCCAATTTTTTGTAGTAATTTGTAAGTGTGAGACACTAATATGATAAATATTGCATAAATTGTCTAGTATTAATCAACTGAAGCTGAACTGAAGCATTGAAGTTGATCTCTTACCTTGAGATGCAGTAGTATTTGTATTTGTACTGGCTACATTGGGAATTTGAGAAGTTGGTGGAGTACTTCCTGACGTAGTAGGTGGTTGGGAGGGGGAATTACTTGGAGGAGGATTGGTTGTAGTAGTATTTCTGTCCACAAAATCAGCGACCATGAGACTCACAGGCCCAGAGCGGACAGAGTATGTACTAGTGAACACGCTGTCAACCAGCATGCTAGAACTGCTTGAGTTGCTACACAGATCAGGGCATGTATCAGAGGGCATGGTGGCAATGCACAGGTTGATTTTGCATTCAATATACATCTGGAAGTACAAAAAGCTGCAGTTAACAGAAACATCAAATAGAAAAAAGTGTTTCTTTTAAAATATAACATAGCAAATGCAGACAAGAAAAGAAAACTATATGTATATATATATTTGGCTAGGATTTTATGAGGTAGATCAACACCAAGCACTGATGAAATATGCAGTGTAAAGAAAAGGATATATGGATTTTTGAATTTTTACCAATAAATATAACAAAAGTATGCATTTATATTTAGTCCCTCCGAGTCAATACTTTATCAAACCAAATATTCCAGCTTTACATGTCTAGAAATGTAAACCTCTGCAAAGAAAAAAATAGTTATAGAGTTCAGTTTTTTCCAGATTTTTGCAGTGGCCGTCTTCTTATATCTTCTTTCTTTTACTCGTGTTTTCATTTTTCTCATTAAAGTTCTGCACATTTATAAAATATACTGATCAAACCTTGCGGAGATTTTGCTTTTGTTCTTTTTAAAAGGTTACAAGTGAGATAAAGAGTTTTCTATGATTTCATCAGGGGGGCTCTGTCTGATCAACAGAGCTCTGAATTTCTGCTTCTCGGATTAAGTACTTCAATGGACACTTCAGTGTTTGCTGTTTTCTTTTACTCTTTCTGCTGTCAGATGGTAACTACAGTATTTCTTATGTTTTAAATTTGTCCTTATTCTATAATATAATTTCTTTTCTTGTTATTCTAATCTGGCACACCTAAATTAACAAAAATAAGATATATTTCTATAATCAAATGAACAGCAGCTTCATGCTCAAAACTTGGGAAATTCTTTAAGTTTCTTGGTCTTAGTGATATTTTTACTCTTTAATTATTAGATACATCAGAAAGAACATGGCTGCACTGGGTTTAATTTTAGGAAATCAGAGTAAAGAGAGTACATTGTCACTTTCTGTTTGTAAAAAAAAAAAAATTAAAACCATTTGTCCTTTTTCCACTCATTTCCCAATTTTCAACTGCTTCATGCATGTCTACGACATAAAACTTCAAATAAAACTTATTGAAATTTGTAAAGTAATTAACTGAACTCTAAAACCACAGAAATGTTCCAGTTTAATCCAAAGTGATGGACCAACCAGTATTTAATTCACATCATCTAACTATAGATAAAATAAAAAATAAAATAAAATAAAAATTAAAAACTTGAAATGGGCAGAAAAAAAGCATAAATGTTGAATGGGATTCCAGACCTTTGTTCCAGAGACTGCCATTGTGTTTATATCCAGACGGTAAATCTTGAAAGTCTTTTGTTCTGTAATAATCTCCAGTGTGTTGTTGGACATCATGCACCTGATACAGAAATTGAAACCAAAGGATCTGTTTTAAAGTTTCCCTCTACGTATGATACATCATTCAGTATCTGTCAAATTTCAGTGCAATGTAAATAATTAGGATAATAATAATAATAATAATAAGAAGAAGAACAATAAAGGAGACTGTACAAACTGAATAATAAAACATATTACCCTTTTTCCATGATAGGATGGCTGTCTGTAAAGTCCTCCGTCTCAGATTCCATACAGTCTGTCACTATCATCTCAGCTCGATCAACACTGCAGTTAGACATCACATACAGGTCCAACTGCTTGACCATTTTGTCAAGTTGGAGACCAGCTTGAGTGCTGCTTTTGGAGGTGCTGCTTTCTGAACCTGTCTCCCGACGAAATCTTGGAGATGATAAGAAATTGGAACGAAACCTGGGAGTGGATGTGAGTCGTGCCATAGGCCCTTGTCCTGGAAGGTGAAACTCTAACCAGACCATAAGCTCGCCAAACGTTTCCCTCTCTGTTGGCATGCCGACGGCATACTGCGGCCCTTTGACCTGCGCTCCTGGGATCCGGCAGGCCAGAGGGAGGATGAGCGAGGGCCGGCGGCTGATCATGGTGTGATGCACGCTTTTCAAGGTGTTGGTATAAATCAATTCTGTAGCAGAGTGCTGAAAACGAACAATATAGGACATAATTTTATTGGTGCTGAACATTTTGGTATCTGAAGTGACGTGACAAAAAGTTCTCTATGACTAGATTTGGGTAAGCAAAAAAATATGTACTGAGACTGTTAAAAGTTAAACATTCATTAAATCAGAGACATTGTTTCTTTCTCACAGACTAAACAATACAAATATCATCAGATTCTGCAGAAGTCTTAATTTAAAATCTATAACCATCACTCCTACCAAGAAACTCAGTAAGTGTTAACATTTATGCCAGTTTCCGCATTATAATATGCTCAATTTTAACTTATATAAAAAAACCTTTCTGCTCGTATTGCATATCTCTGTTGTTTCCAAATATTTAGCTTTTCATATATTATAAATAGTCTGTTGTCTTTTAATGCACAAATACATGCACATTTTGTCATTTATCTCCTGAATTTTCCACATTTGAACTTACACTACAAACCTAAATGTATATTAAGTCTAAAAACTTATCTTTAAGCCAAGTATTTCTTTTCTTCCTTTTAGCTAACATGCATAATCAATCAAATCTAAATAAAAAGAAAAATTGCCTTTTTATATAGTTTCTGGTTGTTCAATAAAAAGATTTTGAGTGCTCATTGCCTTCCTTTGAACCAATTTCAAAACCCTCACTAATCTAACTTCAGGGAACCTGAATTGTAAAAACTATTTTTTGTAAAATTTACATATTGCAGTTTTTAAAACCCTATGAATTAAAAATATACTTTTATGTAAATTTAATCTTTTTTTTTAAGTGTTTCAGGCTGTCTGTATGCCAACTTTGGTCAGTCTAAGACTCTATAAGCATACTCTGCAAATTTGTAGATTTAAAGCAAAGATGTGCCTTGATGTTTGTTATTTGAAAAGGTTTTGAAAATATACA
Organism: Brachyrhaphis terrabensis; assembly: GCA_903067065.1. NCBI lineage: Eukaryota > Metazoa > Chordata > Actinopteri > Cyprinodontiformes > Poeciliidae > Brachyrhaphis > Brachyrhaphis terrabensis. Next base: position 19,697 of record CAEGAG010002871.1, on the reverse strand, counting down.
ACAACAAGGAAAAAGACATTTTACCACAGCCTTTGTCCCGCAGCCACCTAATGGTATGTGTGCAGTCAAGTGTGTGCTGTTGTGGGTGACAGGACAGGTGGGGCTGTTGAGCTGTAATTCATCCAGGTCGACGTTGGTGAGGGAGGTGACAGGGAGCAGCAGAGACATCTCTGTCTGATTACACCTCAACTCTACAAGGAAATACCACCAGCAGATTGCTCATTAGTTTAACATTGTCACAGACACAATTACTGGCAACATTCATCTCACACACACAACACTGGAATTTAACAAAATGTTACAGTAACTTAACCAGTTCCATCAGGCAGAGTCCTCTTTTCCCCTGAAACAAACAAACAAACAAACCAACATATTTTAGTATACAAATGAAACCATGCTGGAGAGGCTTACTAAACCTGATAACCATCATTATTCTTTTATGAGTCTTACTTTGGTACAGCCACACGCATCGCAGCCGTGACTGAAAACTGGAAAGACAAGAAGAACAGATAAGATCATTTTGCAGTCTGCAAATATTTTGGTCTATATTTGGCTAAATGTACCACTAAAGTAATAAGAGTTCCATAACAACTGTACATTAGAAATATTTTTTAGAAAATATAAATATCTGTGTGGAAAGGGCAAAGGAAATTTAGCATGAAGGAGATGACATCAAGAAGAAAAAATACTACAAATAAATACTAAATTTTTACAGCTTTGTTTTAACTTTGTAGAAAGTAAAATAATTGCTATCAACTTCACAAACATGTAAATGGATAGCAAAATTTACAGTATCAAACACTGTTCAAATTGTTAATAATTGAGGATTTCACATGTTGATAACAAACCTCTTGGTGTTTGCAACAAAGCAGACAGGCAAAAGCTGGGTCAGGTTGTTTTCAGAGCGGATCCAGGCCATAGTTAGTTTCGCCAGGCTGCTGATGGAGGCAAAGCCGACTCTGTACAGGTCAGGGGGGCCGACCACCGCTATCTCCAAAACACTGCAAGAGAGAAAAAACAACGTTCCCTTGGCTTCTGGCAAAACTCTACCAGACCAGCAGGCTTTTTATTATAAGCTTTAAAGTGGCAACAATCACATGAGTTAATCAATTGGTGTCATTCACCCAATGCAGACATAAAAAAATTTTATATTCCCCAAATATGCAACACAACAAAGAAAGCCATGTCAGATCTTTTTGATTTAGCAGGTTTCTGAGAATCATAATGTGAGAGCTCTAAAGGTAAAATAAGGGGAGTTTTTTAGTTCTAAACTAGATACGGAAATACTTTATTTATTTAAAAAGCTACAGATACAGTATGTATGAAGGAGTCTGCATCCATTAACATTTAGTGAAACATTAATTAAACATTCAGGGCTGGGCTGTTCATTTTTGCTGTACAGTTGAGATCTTATACAAACAAAAAAAAAAGATTGGATCAGTTTTAAATACTTAAACAGTAAGAATTTTCAGGTTAAATAATGCTACAATTTCTACATAAAAAACCCAACAAGCTGCATCAGTGACAATAAAACAACACAGTATCTTTTCCTGCTGTTGGGTAAGCTCCTGTTATGTCTTAAGTAAACAACACCACACCCTAAACACTTTTACAGGAAGAAAATATTAAAGGCTTTTTGATGACGCACCTCTCCAGGTCAGACTTGTAGTTAGCATTGAATTTCACCTCCTGAAATGGCAGGACGAACTGCACAGAGTCTCTCTCTGGGGTCCCATCAAGGACCAGGGGGTTAAAACTGCAGCCTGAAGCCGACTCCTCCACTGAGGGACAGCAGAGATGGATTAAAAAGCTTCAAATATTGCAATTTCAGGATGCAATTACGATAAACAGTAATTTACTTAAAAAAGAAAGATCTAAAAATAAGCTATCCTGGTAATATTCCTCCTTTCCTTTTTAAATTTGATCACATTCATTATCAGATGCTTTTAAGCAACTTTTTTATCTAAGAAACTGATACAGACAAAGATATAATTTTACAGATTTTTAAAGTAATGCTTCATTGTTCCTGCAAAATAATTCAATGAAAAAAAAAGTTGCATACCTTTGATATGTGATAAGATTAACATCAGGCATTAACAAAAGAAATTATTTGTTGTTTATTCAGATATATACTGAAATAGATTTGTTGTTATTCCTGGAGTAAAAGATTAATCTTTGCATTATAGTTATGTTTGCAAATATTAGCTTTTTCCCCTCTCAGATAGTATCACAGGTGACCACAAAAGGTGGACATAAGAGGAAATGCATCTGAATGTATAAAGAATCAAGGAAACCATCCATTGCTGATTGCTGAGATCAAGGTTCTGATTAAAGAAGCAAAGAAAGAAAAATGAGACAGAGCAGTAGAACAGAAGAAAATCACTGATCAATATGTTTAATGTACATTATTATTCTCAAAAATTTTCTTCATTGTGAATCACAGAGATGACTGCTGCAAAAATGCACTGGAACAAAAGTTTTATGCTTATTATATTTTTTACGCCAACATAGTTTAATCATAAGAAATATTCAGTTGAAGCAAAACTTGAGATATGATTGGTGTTAAACACAGAATAAAAAATTTAACCTTCATCAGTTCCAAGTTGTTTCAGGGATAATTGGTACTAATGTATCAAAAAAGAAAATGATCCATGCCAGTCACCTTCTAGTCAGGCATCAGGACAAAATTAAATACTAATACATTTCTACTGAATGTGCAGTTATGAAAATACATCCTCAGAAGCACAAAACATAATTCTGTCATCATTACCTCAAGAAGGCTAAGTAGAAATGAAAAAGTAGAATGAAAAGTAACCCCACCCTCCTGGCTTCAGAAGAAATTAAAAAGCTTAAGGTGAACCAGCAGGCCCATTAAAGAGAAAGATTTTTCTTTTGTGCCATTCTGGAACATTCAGTACACTGCTCTAACACCATGCCAGGGTGGAAAGACATAATCAGTGACTTTAAAACAGCATTTCTTTTGTCCATACAGGGAGAAATATAAGAGCATTTTCCAAACTATTCAGAATATTTTTTATGACGCAGTATTCCATAATTCGTAGTTGGTAATCGGAGGATTGCTCGATACTGAGGATCGGATATTTTTACCTGAAGTGTAATTGGAGCTGAACGAGGATGTACTTTGTTTTTTTATATAGCTGCATGTGAGGAACAGACTCACCAGTGAGAGAGAGGTGCACAGGAACAGAGCTGAGGGGAGAATTGTTTAAAAGCTGTCTCGATGGAGGCGAGGGAATCAGGTCCTCTGCCATCAAGTAGATGAAGTATTGTCCTGCAGCTGCTTTTCCAGTGAATGTCAGAGTGCAGCTCGCCTGTTAAAAAGAAATTTCACCAAGCAGTTTGTAGAGTATGACAGAGTATAGATGAACAAGACAAACTTTCTGTAGAAAGTCAGGTTAGAAGTTTACAACATAAAAATCCACAAACAGGTTACTTGAATTCTTTCAAAATCTCATAGATCAAAGATGTTTAGGTATCAACTGAAAGAACTAAATGTGCAATCAGAACCTTATTTTACTGCAAAAATATTTATTTGTCACATGACAAAAATTTGCTTTGGCAGGTAGCTGGTGCTTCATGATTTCTTAACATGTTTCTCCCTAGAAACTTTTACGCAACTCAGCTAAGCAGTGAGATGAAGAAATGTACACAGACAAAATGTGGTGAGGACTTCTCAATTTACCCTGTGAAAACAGTCATTTGGAGCTACACAGTCAATAATCTGATTGGTTGGAAGGCGAAGATGAACATTTAGTAACAGGATATGTAACCAAAGAGCTGCAACTTACTAGAAAAATGAGGAAAGCATAGTTATTTAAATCCTAAGTGTCCAAAACACACAAAAGTTTCTACAATTCCAATATTTAGCTTGGAAACATATGTCCACTTGATAAGTTAAGTGTTTGTAGAAGGGACAGTCAGCAACTGTTATAAATGTTTTCTTTAAGATGCTTCTTGTCACTGTAGTATGTAGGACTTCATATTTTTTTTAATTGCCCTTTCACATTATGAGTACGGTAACCATCTTTAGCTTCTCTAAGGTCAATGTTGATGTATTTCTGTCCTGGTATTGTTTGAAAACACAGCTGTATGCTCCACACCTAGAAACGGCTTATTGTGTCCCTTTAGTAGTTTTCACATTGATGACGATGACCTAGTGTTGAACAATTTTAGAACTGGTGAAGACCATGTCCTACTTGAAAATATGATCAACTTTTTTCAGTTTATGAAACCCAGAATATTCACCTCATCCAGTTCCAGGAAATTGTGAGGAAAACAGTTCCGGCACTCTCCAGTGTCGGCACGAGCAAAGCGGCACCGGACTTTGTCCCCATCCAGATCCTTTGTTGAGATATGGAAGTCAACGGGACAGTTCACGCTGGCCCTGAACAGCACAGTCGTAATAAAATCAGTGTCAGCAACAAGTAATAATTCAGTCTCTAAGCAGATCAATTGTTGAGAACTTACAGGCAGCAGAAAGATTAATTTAGATATAGATTCCGACTTTAAAAAATATAACAAAGCCATTTGGTAACATTTTCAATTCAATTCCATTCAATTAAACTTTATCAATACATTTTGGCCTAACTTTGCTTTTAACTTGAGATTTAGCCGCTGAGGTCCAATGACAGTGATGAAGTAAACAACTTCAAGATTCGAAACAGGTGTTTTCAACTTTAGTGGCAGCATTTCAATGTAGATGATTAACTGATAAACCTTTGACTTGTGGGCTTTTTCTGGTCCCCTAAATTGTCAAGCTGTATAGAGCTTAATTTAATGTAGTTTACAGTAAATTTTGGTCATTGTGAAGAAGTTGTTAGTAGTAGATGAGTGTGTTACCTCAGTGGAGGAGGGAGAGCCACAAAAGGAGGCCTGTTGAGTTTTCCATTATTCGCCCGAATCTTTGGGTCTGCATTTATCAAGACGTAAAACTCTGTCTGTGATCTAAAGGAAATAATAAAAGAGCTTTAGAAAAAGTATTTTACTTTCTTTTACTTGACATTACTTGAACAGTTAAATAAAAACCCATCTGGAATTAATGAAAACAGAGGAAGAAGTAGTCAGATAAAGGATGTCCAGAAGAAATGAAACTGAGTGTATTTCGGACTTTGACTGTTAAGAAGTACATTTCAGTCATTACGTATTGAAGAAATGTATGCATTCCAAGTGCTTTAAAAAGTGGAAACTAAAAAAAAGCTGACAAGTTCAAATTCTGTGTGTATTTTCAGTATTATACATTTTAAAGAATATATAAAACATTTTGGGAGTCTTAGTTTATGCATATTTACAATTTGGGAGTGAAAAATTTTGATTTCATACCCTAATTTGAGAAAGGTATTGTAATTGCTAGGTACGGTTTTCTGCCACTGGCGGACACACCACGCAGGGCTGGGTTTGGTGTAGTTGAAAGGTAGGGCGGTGCGGTGGGCCTGACAGTCCTCTCCTGCTGTGCAGACCGCTAATAAATCAGGACAAGGAGAGGGAGTAATGACGCTAAAATGAGCCCGAACCTGCAAGAGGAAAAGGGACAAAATTATAAATTATAGTGCATAGTTCTTTCAGATTAACTGTCTTATTAGTCTTAAATTGAGAAATACATTATTTTTACTGGGATACTTTCCTTTCTGGAGAGCAACTTAAAATACAGCTTATATAAAAACAAAAGTACAGTATGAATGACATGTTTTGGCATAAAACTTGAATTTTAGCATATGGACATAAATCATTAATATCAGTTCTCAGTTTTAGAGGTAGGTCCTGCTTAAAGACAGTGCCTATAAAAGTCCTTTTAGAAGAGAGGGATATTTTGCCTACCGTTTTCCCTCCATTCTCCTCGAGAGGCACAACATGCACTGTGAGGCCCAGGGACGAGGCTTCGTAGGCTGGACTCAACAGGAAGAGAATCAGCCACTGCAGCAGGACACCCAGTTTGAGTCTGTGCAGCATGTCAGCTCCTCAGTAAGACATGGAGTCTGATGGACGTCAACAAACCGTTTACTTTTCAACAACAAACGGTGGATAATTGTCTTACAACTCGGGTATTACAAAAACATGAAGGCAGTGTAAGTCTAAAGAGTGCATCTAAAACAAACAGCTGTTTAATGTCTGTGAGAAGACGGAGTGAATTAGGCTGTTACTGGATCTTCAAAAAAATGAAAGAGATAATGGGAGCTGTTCTGATTAGGCTGAGAGCAATGACAAAGGCTGAGAGGAATGATTTCCACTGCTCTCACTAAGATGACTGCGATGTGCAATCCAGAGTGTGTGATGTGTGCCACATCAAAGCTTACATGGTTTTGATTAATGTAGGACATGGCTAGAAAAAAATGTTAGAAGGGACATATTATGATTTATTTTAAACAAGTTGTAGGTTTAAACATTATTATTATTATTATTTCCCTCCAGGGGGCTTTTTTGTGGGCTCTAGTGTCTCTTATTTGACAGTAGGCTGACAGGAAAGGGGTAGACATGCAGCAAATATCGTCGGGTCCAGGAGTCCAACCCTCGACGGCCGTGTCCAGGACTCAAGGCCTCCAAATGTGGGCCGCGCTAACACCTACGCCACCACAGCACGCCCAGGTTTAAATATTATGAATGTAATAAATAAACATGTTAACATTTTTAAAACATTCATTCATACATGAGAAAATGGTTGCAAACAGATGCGCTGTTCTACAATCGTAAATCTTTGATTCTGAGTCAGACCCAGAATCAGAAGAAACACTTGTTCTGTCTATCAAACCTGTGTCACTGTTTTAAAATAGTATTTGCCTTTTTTCCATTTTATAATGGAAAAAAGGCAAATAATACCTTTTTTCCAGATCAATTCAACCTTAAAACTAACCTCTTGGTTCCAAATAATTGTTTTAGTAGAACTGCTACAATTGGTTCTTGATTCTAAAGAAGAGAAAGGTTGGAAATTTTAAATTTTTCTGAAAGCTGAAGTTAACCACATTAAAAGTGTTCTTTATATTTTTGTAACTGTTTCATAATCATTTCAATAATTACATTCTCCACCCCTCACCACTAAAATAAACTTGAAAATATAAAGCAGAGGTTTTGCAATTTCATAAAAAATACACAATGTCCCCATCCATAAATCATTTGTTACAAGACTCAGTGTGGACAGTTTTAATTGTTTGAGGCAGATCATAAACACTTTAAGATAGTATTTAAAAATTCAAAGACATCAAATAGCTAATTTAAATGATAATTTGTTGTGAAAACTTTTCCCAATCCTGTCGGTTTAACTTCATAAAAAAAATTTCTGTTTCAGGGTAAATATACAGCTCTTATCTCTGTACTTTAATACCCTCCATAAATTTTGGGGGGTATTAAGTCCATTTTATCATTTTGTCTTAATTATCATAGGTAAAAAAATATATCACAGAATTTTCTTTAATATAAGGAAGACAATCACATCTTAAGCTTCTTATAAATATCCTTACCCCCAAATGGAGAAATGTTTGATTGTATAGTCCCAAATTTTATATTAATAAAACTGAATTTTGGTTCAATACACCAGTAAAACTTCACATTATACAAGAACAGAAAGCTTTTTATCATACAATTCTTCTTATAAATAGGGTTTTAGATGGCTGAGCTTTTGCTGAAATGTCACTTCCATCCTAGAGGTTCAGATGACAGGTTTATTTTAGCCAGCTGCTCATCAAGTCAGTAAATTCTTGTTATGAGTCTTAAAATTTTGTTTTTAAACAGAAGACTTTTTGGACAAACTAGTTTGAATTTTACTCCTCAGAATTTGACACCTTCGCTTCTTTTACTGCTAACCTGCCACCCTTCACTGAGTTGCTTTACTTTCTGTTCACATTGCTCTATTGTTCCAGTATGAAAATGATCTTACGTTTGACAAAGGAACATTTCCCCTTTTTTAACTAATAGCTACCCAAGTCTTAATGTCATTAACATTTTATTGTACAGATACCATCAAGTCTTTATCAATACAGCTCAGCCAGTTTCATTACCATCAAATATAATCTTGAATTTTCAAATTACAATAAACTTAAAAACATTAAACTGATTCATTTACCTTCAGCTACAGGCCTCTGTTTTCTTCAAGTTCGGCTTGTGTTTAATGAAGGTGCTTTTCCGCAATGTCTTGAAAAGAAAGGTGTTACTTAGCTAAATTTGGGCAGAGAATGAAGTTAAACAGGCTGAACCAGGGATTGGTGACGAGGCTGTACAATAGTTGCATGTCAAGAGGAGGGGTTAGCGAACAAGAGCTGGATCCTGTACTCTGTTCAAAATGCTCTGCATATTTTTATCGTCACAGTCTGCATTAAGATACTTCAACCCAGTGGTGCTGAACGCACAGTGTCACAACAAAAGCTACAAGATCAAGACGGAAACGAAAATTATCAAGCGTGAACTTTATTATTATTATTTGCAGAAATAACGATACAATTACCTTTCATATTGTTTGGAGAAAATATCAGAGTTGATAAAAAACATTTTGTTCTTACACTGTTAAAAAGTTTCCACTGTCCCTTCAAGTAATGATCCGAGTCTAAGACATTTGCTTCTTAAATTAAAAATCACCTTTCAGGGCAAATTTCAGATGAATATTAAGCCATTTTATTACATCCAATGCCCATTAAAGTAATTATTTATATTTGGTCAGAAAGCAGTCCCACCCTCAGAGAGGAGAGGCGTTTAAGGAGATTGGTCCCTGGAGTTTGAGCAGAGGGTACAGGATGCTCCTCCGGCACTTGGAACTTCTCCTGGGCATCTGGAAAAAGAGGGGATCCTCTCTGGACCCTGTACCTCATCGACTGCAGCTGGTCACTCCAGATCCTTCCATTACTGGCCATTTTTCACACTGAGCATTTTCTCCTGTAAAAACAATTTTATTATAACCCCTTAGGAATCATTTGTGCATGACTTTACATAAAAAAAGATGTTATTTTTACTTTGATCATAGCCTCCAGCTTGATGGCATCAGCAGCAAACTTGCGGATGCCGTCAGACAGTTTCTCCACAGCCATGCGGTCCTCGTTGTGCTGCCAGCGGAAAGCTTTCTCATCCAGGTGGATCTTTTCCAGATCACACGCCTTAGCTGCAAACAAAAAACAAATCGATAATGTGAATGCAGAAACACCAAAAATTGACAGGTTCACAAGCTAGCACCTGATAGATGTCCTCTAGTTGATTTAAATAAAGCCTCATTCGTCCTAAATATCAAATTGTGTATGGGGATCCATTTTAGTCGAAACTGTATCTGTGTATCCAATACTTAAAGATAAATGAATTTATTTGGCAACAGGTTTTCTTCAATTTATCAGGTTTCAAGCCGTTTGTTGGATGGAGTAAAAACACTTTACACAGTAGAGACAATTAAGGTATTTCAGGACTTTATAGTCTTAACATCTACACATGCCTTAGGTCAGGATCAACTTTGTTCACCTTTGAATAAAAAAACAAGAAATTGATTTTAATTTGAATATATACTGAACAAAATTAGATTGCGACATTAACTAAAATTCTTTAGAAAAGTCTTACATTTCTCCACGGTGAGCATTGCAGTGACGGCACTGTGATCCTTGCTGAGTTCTGCCAGCAGTCCAGGGGAGATGGTGAGCAGGTCACAACCAGCCAGCGCTTTCACTTCCCCCGTGTTTCTGAATGAGGCCCCCATCACCACAGTGATGTAGCCAAACTTCTTGTAGTAGTTGTAAATCTTTGTCACACTGATCACACCTAAAATGAACAAGACAAAACAAAAACATGTTTAAGGTTAAATGTATGCCATTACAAAGAGCTCTGGCAACTAATCAAGACCTACTTTGTTATTGACATTTATGGTTAGCATAAAACTGCCATAAAAATAGTGCACCCTCCTTCAGTTTAATGAGTTATCTACTGATTTTAGCTACAGTGCATAAGGCTGAAACTATAAGTGTAAATATGATTCAGAACTGCTATCATTACCTGGGTCTTCATGTGGCTCGAAGCTTTTGCGGTCTGTGTTCTCCTTATGCCAGTCGAGAATGCGTCCAACGAAGGGTGAGATGAGAGTCACCTTTGCCTCCGCACAGGCAACGGCCTGAGCAAAGGAGAACAGCAGCGTCATGTTGCAGTGGACGCCATGCTTCTCCTCAAGCTCCCTAAAAAAAATAAAATAAAATAACAAAAAAAAAAACATCAAGAATATTTCAAGAGTTTTCCTACCAACACTTATTAAAATACAAGAACTTGAGAGTATGGGCAATCAAGAGAAACCAGGTTTTAACTACGACTGATTCAGTTTCCAGAATCAAACAGCGGTTGTGCATTCTCTGCCCATTGCAGATTCAATGATATGTATCCAGTAAAAATCTGTTTTATCTGTAAATATTCCAACAGTACACATTAATGTCACAGCACTGAGGCACCGTTTCCCAGACATTATGCAGGTTTACCTGCACGCAAGCTGGTACCATAAATTTTAAGGTTGCTTGCAGTGGTTTGTGAATGTGTCGTGAGAATGACCTCCATCTAAACAAAGTCAATTAGGAAGGAATTTTCCTGCTTTAGGCCAGGCCTTAAAGGTCAAGAACCCGTGTCCATCTTTGACACCAGAAACAAAGAGGGACTAATTTAAAGGAATAAAAACTAGAATTCTCTGCATTTTTCTCAACATATAACAGGACAGAAGTGATGCACTGTTCCCCTTTCTGAAGCATGAAGCATTCTGTGGCATTTGTCAGACATAAATTTGCATGAAAATTTTGAATAATGTGTCTCTTTCTAAGAGTCCGCTAGTTTCATTAAATCAAAAACAAAATTATATACAGTGCCATACAAAATCTCACTTTAAGTCATTGTCATCATTGTATGTGTACAAAATTGTAGAAGTTTGTTGTTATAATGTGGCAAAGTGTGAGAAAGTTTTTGAATTTTTCCTTTTTTTATAAAATGTGAGAAGTGCGACATGCAGGAAAGCCATTTGCCTTCAGAAGCAACCTAATTGGTAAATTTCTATTTGCCAGAAGTAAATCAGAGTATTTAATCTATTATTCTGTGAAAGTTTCATAGATTTGTTAAAACTTTCGTGAACAAACAGCATAATTTGGTCAAGAGACACACCAGACAGATTCTGAATGTAGTTGTGGGAAATTAAATAGGTTATAAAACATTATCTGATGTTTTAGACATCTGAAACTGCACAACTGCAAACCTACCCAATACTGTGGTCCACCTAACCTTACAGGCTAGTTAAGAAAAGCAATAAGGGAAGCAGTCAAAAGCCCCATGGCAAAGATCCACAGAGCAGGTGGGAAAATCTGTCACTAGGACAACGGTTAGTCACTTATTCTACAAATCTTATGAAATCTTGACCTTATGAAAGAGTGGATGTGCAGAAAAGAAGCCATGAGAGGTCCATCTGAAGTTTACCAAAGAATATGGAGAAAAACAAGAAAATGTGGCGGAAAAATTAAAATTCTGAACACTGTGTGTGGAAGAAAACTAATCTCACTATGAACACGGCATCTGTGATACATAGGGGCAGCAACTTGCAGTGGGGATCGTATTCTTTATAGCGTAGATATGGTAACTGTCTAAATACAGAGCAACATACAGCCAATGGTTCAAATTATGCATGTTAGAATGGCCCAGTCAATTTTACCCTCCAAGTATAAAAACCACCTAGAGATAAAGCAGTGAAACGTTATTGCCAATTGCCAATTATCAAAGACCATGTATTTATTCACACTTTAAAACTTCAAGTGTGTTTAAGTTTGCGTTTGTAACTGGACAAAAAGTGAAAAAAGGTAAATTCTTTTGCACAGAAGCCTCAATATTTTTAGTTTTTTACACCCTGAGACTAGTGTAGAGTCAAGATTTAAAATAAAATTCAACAAACATCTTTCTGCCTGACCTCACTGAATCAGGGCAGCAAGGTCAATTATAATAGTTTATTATTTACAGATTCACTTCAGTAATCAATAATTTGGACTAGATTAAACCCACAACCTTTCATGTCAATTGTTAAATTATCAAATAATTAACGGAAATAATTTCAACATTTGTAGTTAAGCAAAATAAAGGCATTAAACAAAAATATCCTGGCCTCCCTCTAAAATCTGCAGGTCAACATTTTTTCAAACTACGAATCTTCTTGCACAGTTAATCTTGGGTCTTCATTGTGACAGTTTAACAGGCAATAATTTTACTGTTAGAGTAATTGGTATGTTCAAGCGAGGCAAAGATTGCTGTGGTCAAGTGAATTTTACAAGGAACCCTTTAATTATCACACAATCACTGATTAAGGAACCGGGACTAATAATTATGTAGGAAGTGTTTGCTGGACTGCCCAGCTCAAATGAATCTTGCACACTGATAAGATAAGGTGCATCAAGGTTCATAATCCTCAAGCTACACACAAATAACTGACTTGAAGTCAAAACCAGATTTTAGACTGTAGGCTTTAATCAAGGAGCCAAGTTCCCCGTTTGAATGCAATTACCCTTCAAAAAAATGACTGACTGGCATAAATCTAATTTTAAAAATTATATATATATATATATATATATATATATATATATATAGAGAGAGAGACATACTTAAAACCCTGCATACTCACTTCCCAGCCTGGATTCCCTCCCATGTGGAGGACAACTTGATGAGAACGCGCTCCTTGCTGATGCCTGCCTCTTCATAAAGAGCAATGAGCTTCAAAGCTTTTGCCACCATCTCTTCTTTATCAAAAGACAATCTGTACAGAGGCAGAAAAAGGCCAAAAACGATGATTTCCATGTATGTTTTACAAGCATGTAATACGCATGTTTCATCCTATGCCTTGTGTCACAAAAGTTTGACTTTCCCCATTCTTAATTATCAAAACCACATTTTGTCATATTAGCTTGCATATGACTGCTGAGCATCTTCGATTTCACTGCATGAAACAATTTTGTTCAAAGTAATTCTAGCAGGTTTATATGATTATACAATAAAATAAGTCACAATCGAAAAGTGTCAATTTAAAAATAAAAGAATAAAAAATAAAATTGTTCAATTAAAAAGATTTGACATATTTAATGGTGTAGGTCTTTCATCTACTTTGTGGTTCTGTTCAATTTATTTTACAATCTTGAAAAAAATAAAATGGTTAAAATAAAATTATGAATTTTGTAAATTTCATGTTTTTATTTTGCAATGTTTCCAGACTGATGCAAGCTTTTGTCCATTTTGATGCCTGAACCCACATGTGTTATGCAGTCCTGTTTTGAAAAGTCAGCTCTTGTAAAGATGTGGTGTGAACTGACACATTGTATGAAACTTCGGACCAGAAAAATGTCAAACATAAAATGACTAAAACTGCAAAGGTATGAAATAAAAAAAAAAGAGCTTTAATGAGCCGCGCACATGGCAACAACAGCATTTAGCAAACAAATATTTGGGTCTTCATGCACAACAAAATAATCCTTATTTTCCTTTAATCGAGCAGCCCTGCTTCTCCCATTCCACACTGCAAAGGTTGGTGTCTGCACCCACCTGGCATCCACCTCCGTAGAGACTCTGCCTGGAACCTTTTTCAGGATCTCCAGTCCGAAACTCACAAACAGCTTGTCCATGGTGTTGGCTACCTGCTCCTCTTCAGTTCTGCAAAACAGAGAAACTTAAATTTATGTCAGAGTTACAGTGGATGGAACAATTAGTTAACGCTTAGACAACTTTATATGAAAGACTAAAGAGACACTTAATCATTACATTTAGCTTTTCTTATTTGTCAGAGAACAAATTCTTACCCTCCATTGGCAATACCATATTTAATGGCCTGATCCACAAGATGCTGGTAGGCTGGCATCTTAGCAGCAGCCAGGATCAGAGATGGATTAGTCGTTGCATCCTGAGGTTTATACTCATCAATGGCTGCAAAGACAGAAAACACAGATCAGTCTCATGAAACCTGAATTAGGTTTTAACAGAGACAAAAAAAAACATGAAAACATAGAAGAGTGAGGAACTGTTAAATATTTTTTGTATCTTTAAAATTGTATGTTTCAAAAACCACAGATTAAACTTCTGCTTTGTTAAAAATTAAAAATGCATGCAAGATGAGAGAACGTTCAAGCCTGACAACAGAAACATAAAAGCTGAAGTCAGTAAGAAGTGCTGCCATCTAGTGTTTGCGTTTCTCTCCGCTCTCTTCTCAGTTCTGTGTTGTTTGTTTACAAAAACAGAAAAAAGGAGCAAAATTGGCAAACACAAATCACCTATCCAATAAAGAAAACTTTAATTAGATAATGCAACATTACATGTCAGCACCACTAGAAAATAGTATAGTTTATCCTAAAATGTGCAGAAAACTAGGTTTTCCACTGATGTCCAAATTATGTTTCAAGCTCTTCAGCTTCAGAACAAAGCCAGCCTCTGTTCAGTAGCTGGTATGTTGCTACCTCTTTCAACACAGGGGGGCGGACAGTGGGAATCTTTCAACATCTTAGTGCTTTTGGACAAGCTGTGTCAATATAATGGCAAATCCCTCCACTAGTTATTATTCAGAAAGAAGCCTTTTGGCTCAAATTATGCAGCAAATGTCAAATTTTATCTGAAGGAAAGAAAAAAAAAATCTATACAATAGCTGTTCTTACATCAAGTAACTGGATTTCACATGGTTTCTCAGCCCCTTCAGTTTACCTTCAGACTTCGCACTAGTCATTTTAGTGGTACTCTATATTGAACAGATATGCTGTTAGTGTAAACATGTCTGAGCTTGCAACAGTCAAATACAGACCTCTTACAACATCTGCACAAAACCTAGATTACACAAACCAAACAACCACTGTAAATCCTGAAAAACTGCTTCTGGCCATTGTTTTATCAGTGACACTCCTTTCAGCAGTAGCCAATGAAATTCAGACAAAACTGCATCTTGAGACCTTACTGATGTGTATAAGAATTCATAACTGCAATGAAGCAGTGTTTGATCACAGGAAAGCAAATGGTCAAATTCCATAACGTGTGAATTTCCCAAGCTTGGACATTTGTAGTCCAACAGCAATGAAACAGTGATTTGGATTCAGAAGGTCACCTTTTTTCATTGCCTATTGTTAAACTTTTCTACAAATTAAAAACTTTGTGCAAAAAAAACAATTACTTTAAGTTATATTTAAAATGAAAGTTATCATATTTAGGAATTTCTATTGAATGGGTGTGTGTACCTTTATCTTCATCATGTTACAATCACCAAATATGTAGCTGCTGATTTTACTCCATTTAGTGATACACTAATATCTATGGCAACCCCTTAAAAATGTTGATAAAGTAAACCTACCAAGAACATAACTGTCCACATGTCCAATTAAATTTCTGTTAATGTCATGCCTAATGTGAAAAACTGTTTAATTTACCCAATAACAGTAATAACCTTTTATTCTGTTGATTTTTTTTTTTTTAAGTAGCACAAAACTGATTTGAGATATGAGCGTATTATTAATTAGCCCAATCAAATGTCATATTTCCATCGGAAATTAGAAACAATTTTAATGTTAGACTGAGCTAGCGGGTAATTAATTAATTGACAGTAATTCTAACTTCTAAAAAGGCAGATAATTATTTGAAGATCTTTTGTTGACTCCTCTGTCTTAATGTGTAAAAACAAGTTGTTGAGAATAATCAGTCTTATGATTTTGCAACAAGTTTTAACTGTAAACTGGTTGACTGAAATTGATAACTTTTAGAACTTTCGCAATAAGCTGCATGATAAATTAAAACAAGCTCGATAATTTCTACTTGCATGATTTATAGCTCTCCTCTTTATTCCTATCCCTTTCTATCAAAAACTGGATAAAAAAAAAAAAACATTCTTTAGTTTCAATTAGTTTTTTTGAAGGACAATTTTGTTCATAGAGCCAAATATAATACATCCTATGTTTCTATTTTGTTTGTTTATCTTGGATATTTTGGAACTGCCTTCCAGTCGCAGTGTTAAATGTTCATTAGAGTTTAAAATGTATTGATCTCGGCGACTTTGTTCTTGCATTGTTATGCAAGTATCATTATATCACTTGAAAATGGTCTAAAAACAACATTTACCAGAATAACTTCTTGGACCATTTATCGTCCAACCAAATTAGCTATCGTGACAGGCCAACTTTATTTTGTGCTTGTTCTAAGAGATAAAGAATCTTGCCATCATGTAGAAGCTCTTTAATACCTCCTACAGATAATTTCTATTGCCATGCAACTTAACTGAAAATGTTGCCATCTCACACACAATTTCTAATTAATGTTTCATATTATTATTAAAATTGAAATCAACAAAAATTAGTCAAAAGACGAATTTAAAAAATCGTGAGCAGCACAAGAGTTTAAGTATGAAGTCCACTACTGCTCTGTGATTTCAGTAGCAACCTGCTTTCTAGACTCCACAAACCAGTTCTGTCATGTCATCCTGAGTCTGCAGGCTGTGAACAAGGAACTGAGTGGTTTGCAACACAGTATTACAGCAAACCGTTCCTCATTCTGACCTATTGAGTAAAACAACCTTGCCTGTTGTGGTATGAGAGATAACCGGCACAAAGGATGAAAAAGAAGAAATATATACAACCTCCTGTTGCACGTCGATAAGTACAGAGTAGTTTGGCGTTGTTAGCATATTTCTACCATCATTTTACTAAATGTTTGAGGTCAATTTTAATATCATATAGTTTGTGTAAGTCACTAAAAGAAACATCAAAGACTCAGCTTTAACGCTGAAAAGCATTACTTTTTAGGCACAATGCAAATACGCAACAACAGCTAGCATAGTTAGCGGCTAGTGCTAACTGAGATGGTGGGATAACGTTAATAAGAAATAATGGGATTATGAGGCTGTCAGTGTTTAGTTAGAAAGTGCTAAAAAAGTTAGTAGAAAGACTCATAAAAAATATTAAATTGTTAGTTTTAGACTAACATTACTATATACGATTAAGCACAGATGAAGACAGATATATTAGAAACACACCCACTGCTGCTATCGACCTGGTGGTCAGTTACATTAAAACCTGGATTCTTCCTGTTAACCCTGTTAGCATGCTAATAAGCTAGCAGGAACTCGCAGTGGATTAAAATATTTACCGTTAAAGTCTCCCGTGTCCGCCACCACCACGGTGAGCTTCTTCAGCTGGTTGAGGGCCGACTCCATCTTTCTGCGTTTGTCTGGTGAACCGCTAGACATGATGAGCGCGGACTGGGACCCCTTTTATATACAGAAAGCACGTGAGAGCTATTCAGAATGTCAGGGAGGCGGGAGCGCGCCGCGCAGCAGGAAGAAGTCATCGGGAGCGCGCAGTTGGAAACCACTGAGAAGAAAAGAGTAAGAACTCTTTTCTTCTTTTCTTGTGGGGAAAAGAAGAATTACAAATAGATCCTAATAATGATTTCCCCACTGCGCTAAAAAAATAAAGTTGAAATTATAAAATTGGGTGAATACGTAACGGTGAGAATACAATCACAATCAAGTGCTTACAATTGGTATTGGGTACACTTGTTCACTCTATGTAACTTTGATTATCAGCGTTGTCTTTTGGACATCTATCAAGTCAGAAGTCTTCCCCTGAACTGATAATATGGCCATTACATTCTATTTATCACAGGTGTACCCAAAAATTGCACTCAAGTAAAAGTTGCTCTACTTCCAGAAATTTTTACTCATGTAAAAATGAAAAGTAAGAATACAAGAAATGACTCAAGTAAAAGTAAAAAAGCATGAGCTAAAAAAAGCGTCAGATGCTCTTGCAGTACTGTATTTTACTAGTAAGGGACACTAGAGGGCAGTGCTTGTGCTCTAACAAATTTACCAAATCTGATTGAATAACTTGTCACAAATATATGATTTTCCACATTCCAATTGGATTTAAATAATACATTTTGTTAATAAATCCAATTAAGCAACATCTGGTAAAGTCAAGTAGCAAGTGAATTTGTAAATTATCATATGTTTGGTACTACTGTTGAGTTAGAAATTAGGCCAACTAATTGCACTATGCAAAGGTCTCCCTTGGGATTTTACATCTATGTTAGAAGCATAAACAACAGTATAGGTTGTTGTCATGAGACATTGTTTTGCTACATGCCTGGAGGAAGCTAAAGTTCCCTGGAGACAAAACAAACAGAAAAGGGTAGATGCTTGTCTGAAGTCTATTCTTATAAAATACAATGCATTTTGGATGTATTCATATTCTGAAGATTTGCATTTTTCTATAGCAATATTGACAAAATGCCTTCCAATCTATATTTTACTTCTTACGGCATAATTTGAGGAATTTAATAAAAGATGGAAGAAATAATCCAATCAGGGGTGACCTTACCCAGCTTAAGATGCAATGCTCTTCTAAGTTTGGTCCTTACAGAGCTTTGTAGCTTTTACAAGCTGATCTCATTCTAAAGTACAAAAATGAAAAAAATATATTATCCTTACAATGAGAGCTATGTCTCTGAAAACCGCAGAGACATAGCAGTGTTATGCAGTGTTATGCCCTTATCCCAATCAGTTATAAAACTTTGTTAATTCTACTTTATCTTTCTGCCAGATTTGCTTTATGAAGGATTTCTTCCATGATGAAGGGAATTATTCTACGTTGTTCTATCAAACTTGCTTATAAGGTTACATCTGTCTGTTGTTCTAAGCATAGGCAGTTAAACAACCATATAAAATAAACATTTCTTAGACCTTAGACACTATAAAATGCCAGCTCTGAAATCTGAGCTTATAATATGACAAATCTATCTGAACTCTAGAATACTGGCTCCATTAATGCATCATTTTGGATGCATTATTTGCATGAGGAACATAATCTGTTCAGTAAATGTGCCATTGGTCATCATGTTTTCCAGATTGCTAGATTATGTCTTTTACTATCATAACATAATTGTTTTTCCTCAAATTGTTGACCCCTCCAGTAACAGCTTATTCAATGTCAGTTTTATTTGCAATAATACCAATTCTATTTCAGAAACTACAGAAGTCCAAATCACCCTTCTTGCCTTTCAGCAAATGTGCTTGTGTCCAAAAGCAATTCATTAGCTCGTCAGCCCTCAGGCTAAAGAAGCGCAATGACAGTGTTGTGTGCATTCACATCCTATTGGAATGCTTTGCAAATAAGGTTCTGTATGTAACCATTGATGCATAGAGAATAGTGAGGGATACAAGATAATGGGTTATAACAACCTGGCAATGGTTAAAATGCAACAACAGTTTGCTAAATGAGCATCTGAGGCTATGTCAGAATTCAATAACAATGTTAGGCAAAATCTTCACAGAAACAGATTTCTTTAGTCCAATTTTGCTGTTTACTATACCAATTTTAAAAAGCTTGCTCATACCTTGAGTTTGATGAGACACCTCTGCTATGTGAAATCATTTTTAGCTCAGAAAACATCTTAAAGGGTACCGTAATTTCCGGACTATAAGCCGTGACTTTTGTTACACGCTTTCAACCCTGCGGCTTATACAAAGATGCGGCTTATTTGTGCATTTTTTTTCTAACGGCCACCAGGGGCGCTCGAGCAGAAAAGGTAAGAGTGAGACAGGGGGAATATATGTGTAGAGGAAGACGCAAGTTTAATGTAACGTAACACGTCTCAGTGCTCAGGAGGAAGATTAAGACGGCTCTCACCGGTATGTTTTTTTTAACCAGCCCTGTTAGTGCTGTGCTACCGTGTTGCTGCTGTGTTACTGCCGCGTCACAGGC
>CAEGAG010002860.1:0-22190 GCA_903067065.1 Brachyrhaphis terrabensis | reverse complement strand
ATGGATGGATGGATGGATGGATGGATGGATGGATGGATGGATGGATGGATGGATGGATGGATGGATGGATGGATGGACTCTGAAAAATGTAAGCATGACAAATAAGCAAAAACATAATAAATCTGTGAGGAGGCAAATGCTTTCTGCAGATCTGACTTTGTAGGTGTTGCAATAACATAAGAGAGATTATGGTAAAAATGCTGTGAAGTGGTAAGAATATTCGAGAGGAACAGTGACAGCATGGTGAGAAGCACACTTCCAGTTTCCCCCTTGCTGTCAACCCCTTTGGTAAATTCCTGTATAATATTGTAGATGTGGATGTGCTCAACATATGGTCAGCTCTTAGATGCCTTTTCTCCACTCCTGACATCTCGAAAAAGAGAGTTAAGACAAATCCTTTTGAGAAATTTGCACAAACATAATTATTTATTTAGCTGGTTAAAGCCCACTTAATTCTCCTATCAGCTGTGGCAAGCTGCTTCCACATGTCTCCCATACGTAGCCGGGATTAGCAGTACCACAAAATGAGGAAAAAGTCTTGGATGTCTGTTCTTATAGCCATGTGTGTGGAAGTCTGTGTTTGTGAAACATGTTTCTGCGTTTTTGTTCATGTGTAATGAAAATTGTGACCTAAGAGTTGTTTGGATGTCTGAAAATATTTCTAAATAGTCAAATAAATAGTAAATAAAATCTTCTCTTCTGTTTTGGTTTGTTTTTTTAATAATCAGAAGTGATTCTGTCAGCATTTTCAGGTACATATGCAGAACCTAAAGGAGACTCGTCTTGTTCTAAGACTTTTCATTGAGCACCGGTTGCTCTGTAGGTTCCCTCACTGTTCCAAAGCTGATAACGGAGTTCTCCAACAGCCGTCAGATTGTATTCAAAATAAAAGTTTATGGTTCTGAATTATATTAGAAATTTTCTACTCCATTCTTAATAAAATAATAAAATTCAGTATTGACCCAAACAGTTATAATTTGTCCACCATAAGCAAGCAGACTTACTTCTTGAATTTAATTAAGAACTTTTTGTAGCAAATTTGGTTAAAGCCCATCATACATTATGTTGTATTCAATTTTTCATCAGACGTTTTTTTTTTTCATCCGGCTTACATGAGATATTTTTTACTATATAAAAAATATTAGTCATTAAAATTACATAACTATTTACAATGTGTTTCTATTTACCCATGGAATATGTCTAGATGCCGTTACAAAAGAAATCTGTTTTAAATTGCTAACGAGTAGTCCAAATAGATGAAACATGTAGTGTGATCTGCAACAAAGATCACAAAGGTCAGAATGAGTCAACAAACTCACTCTGACCTCTCCTCAGCTGTGCCTTTCTCCTCTTTGGGAAATGTCTTGCTCTGTAGCCACGCTTAATTGGCAGATCTGTAAGATTTGCATAAATCTTTTTAAATTGCATTGCCCTTATCTGATCTCAGAGATGGGCCCTAAGGTTGTGGGAGTCCATGCAGTGCCTCCGCCATTAGGGCATGACAGCAAAATGACTTGTAATTGGAGGCAGCTAAGGGTCGTCACCCCGTGGTACTCTCTCAATAAGCGGCTCAAGGGTTTATGTTGCTAAAATTTCCTTTTTGGGGGGATTTTTTGTGTTTCATTTTGCTGCTGCACACACACCTTTTCATGTTTGTTTTCTTGCTCAGCTATTTCACTTCCTCAATTGTTCAATGTCTATCCTTTATTCCCAATTTTCCATAAATGTCGTTGGTAATGGTCTGTTACTCTGTTCAATCAACACAACGGCTTCAAAATTGTGTCTGTAGATGGGGTGTGAGTGTTTCTCTGTGCAGCAGTGCATGTTATTGCAGTCCAAAGCTGGCAGTATTGCTGTTGAAACAGCACCTGCTACGGCCTGCCTAAAGCATCAGAGCAAATTTTACAAGTTGACTTCCTACATACTAAATGTGGGATCAAGTGCAACATTTCTTTGAAACTGCAAAGCCACCATTTCCACATGTGTATAAGCTGCTTTACCTGTGAGATGCTGTTGAAAAAAAATTATGTGTTGATGTAATGAGACTTTGCTGTACCACAGTGCAAGTGTGTTAAACAGATTCTGAAACAAAAAGTATGCTTATCTTTAAAAGCAGTTTCACTATTAACAGCTAAATGAATAATAAGGTCAAATAAATAAATTTTGCTGAATACAACACAAGTAAATTCTCTGTATGCTGTTTGTAATTACTTTTTCCTGTAAAACAAGGACATATTAGACTTTACCAATGCTAGGCTTTTGTTTTTGAAGTGAGGCTGTGGTATTCAATTCATTTTAAAGTCAACAATTGTAAGGACAAATTTAAATATCTGTAACATTTGAATTCTTATCAAAACTATGCACAGTACCCCCCAACCCCCAACCTCCCTATAAGGTTTGGGCCAATCCACAGACTTAATGCTTGCTGTGTGCTTAAGATCATTGTCCTGGTGGGACTCACAATTATGTACAACCTGAGTGAACGGTGATTTGAGGTGAAATTGAAAAAGAAAATCACATCCAAACCAGTCCACCCATCTTTGTGTAATGCTCCAAAACCACTGGCAATAAAACTGATGTCTCACATGATGTCATTATATGTTAATCATTGTAAATTCAAATGTCTGTGCTCAAAGCTTGCTTATTAAAGTCACTGAAGTTGTATGTTGTGTAAGCAGACCATGCTGGAAAAACAATGGTCCACTGAGTTTTCAAACTGACATAATTGAAATTATATTAGTTCCCTTGATAAAGCCAATGTATCAGCTTCTGGCCAGAACTGTGGATCATTTTGATGTAATTTTTTTTATACTTACTTTATATTTAATACTGGGTACCTTTTTTACTCTAAAAAATCCCATTCGTCTTCAGAAAAAATGATTTTTGCTGCATGGAAAGTAGCCTTTATGTCCAGTATCAAAGATGACTCACAGCATTGTGTAAATACACGCAGACAAGGACCTGTTTTGTTATATTACAGTCATCATTAATGTGCCTAACCCCTCTCAGTGTGATTCGATGTGCTCTGCCTGCATCTGCATCGACTGTGATGGGATTGATTTGGCTGTGAGGCCAAAAGATGAAGTGAAAAGCAAAACTGTCAGAAGTATTTCTTTCAAAAGTTGAAACTATTCCCCAGCCTGACAGCACTCCTACCTCCAACATCATAACCACGAATGAACAATGCTCATTTTACCTCATGTCTGTTGCTATTTAATTTCTCTTTTTATTCATATTTCATTATTTTTACATTTCCTCTGATGGACCACAACTTCTCTGTTTTCTCTCTCCGTCCTCCCCTTCACTGCACACATCTCCACTTGTCATCTTCTCCTTCTGTCATGATATTTTTTTTATCTTTCTGTTCCTCCTCCCAGGCTCTCCTGAAGCCAGCGGCACAGGCACATTGCAGATCTATTTGATAGATATTAATGACAACCCCCCGGCGCTCGTACCAAGGGAGTCTCAGATCTGCGAACGGATGAACAAAAACGTCAATGGTGTCAACATCACTGCCGCCGATGCTGACACAGATCCCAACGCTGGACCCTTTGTCTTCGAGCTGCCCAACTTCCCCAGCAGCATCCGACGCAACTGGACCATTGCACGGCTCAGTGGTGAGTAGCTGCCTCTGAAAAAATAAAAAGACTAAATAAATAAAATTTTTACCATGAATTTTTTGACCATTCTTGCTAGTGTATAACCTCTTGTAAATGTTGCATGATGCAGGTAGATAACTGAAACTGAGAAAATTGTGGATGTCAAAGTTTTATCTCAGTTTGTTATTATACCACTTTATTACTGTACTTTGTGCTTCCACTTCTGATTTGAGAATCCCATTACAACAGATTTTCAAGTGATTTATTCATAAAAAAAAAAAAAATTAATAAAAAATAAAAAAAAATCTTCTTGAGAATAATGCACAAGCTTGGCACACCTTTCATTTGGAAATCTACCCAGTCCACATGGCAGAAGCACAAACTCAGCCAGATTGGATGAGGAGTGCTGGTCTTCAGCCATCTTGTCTCTCCAGACGAGCAATACTGGGTCCGGCTCCAAATTTGTTTACTTACTCCAAAACTTCTACAAAGGTTCTGTGAAACCACAGTATGATCCTGCCATCACCATGTTTGGATTTACTAAGTGCTTGCAGACTTTCATCGATGCACTCTGTAATTATTTCTATTTAATGATTGGAAATATTATTATTGCTACAGATACTGTCTCGTATTTTTCCCAGACATGTGCCTTGACACCATTTTGCCTCACAATTTTGTAGATATTGTCTCATTATGCCATAGATTTGTTTTCCATTAGGCTTGTGTCTTTCCAAATTATGCCCACTGAATTTAATTAGGCATAGATGGATTCTAGCTACTGTAGAACTGTATCAAGGGACATTAACTGAAGCATAAGTCCCATTGTTAAACATATAAATGTACCAAAATTAAATACATTTTCACCAAAATGAACTCAGGTGAAAAGAGAAACAATGTTTAGTGTAAAAAATAAACTTAATTGTATCTTGATTATTTCCAACATTTGGGAATATATTTAATGGACTGAGCAAGTAGAACGCTGTGGAAGATGTGTGACTCAACCACACATCTTAATAGTAATTTCAAACAGAGATCCAGTGTTTCCTTTTTTTGTTAAATATGAAATTAACTGCCAGATGAACTTACCAGAGGCTGACATCTTGTTTATGCTTTTAATTCATTCACATGACGTAAATGTTTAAATGATAAAACCTTTGGCTTTTTTAATAACAAGGGGATGCAAAGTATGAATAATAATATGTTTAACATGGAGTAGAAAAATCTAGACTTTTAAGTAAAATGTCTAATTTTGTATCCAAAGTCTTAGCTTCTGACATGAGAAAGAAATGTAGTTTCAAAACAACAAATATGAACATTGTTATTTCTTAACAAGTGTTTTTCCCTCTTTGTTTTGCTCAGGTGATTATGCCCGTCTCGCTCTTCGGTACCAGATCTACTTAGAACCAGGAATGTACGAGGTCCCTATCATTGTGTCAGACTCTGGCAACCCTCCGTTGTCCAACAGGTCTGTCATCAAAGTGAAGGTTTGTCCATGCGATGAAAATGGAGACTGTACCACACTTGGTGCTGTCGCGGCTGCTGGCCTGGGGACTGGAGCCATCATCTTCATCCTAATCTGCATAATCATACTGCTGTGTAAGTGTTCTTAATGAACTCATTTACTGAAACCTTGATGCTTCTAAAGAGAGCCACATATTTACTGTAGACCAGAAGGCGTTTTTCACACAATGGCCACCTGACAAACAATACAACTTGATTTACACTCTGATTTTCAAACACGTCTTCATGTATTCCTGTCATGATTCATATGTTATCTGAACTCTATCTCACTCCACTGAGTAATGCAAACCCTGATCAGTTCCCACAAACCTACAGATCAACTAAGAGCCGCAAGTTATACTTGCATAATTCACAACTAAGCCTGAAGTAAATATTAAAGATGCAGCACTCAGAGATTTATTGCCAATTTATGATCTTACGATTTATAGCAGTCTTCTAAAAGTCTGACCGGCCAATATATATTTTAGCCAATTCTGATTCTCTTTTTAGATGTATAATTTACAACCACTAAATATTTCTTGAAGCAAAGACAAGTTGCTGTTAAAATGGGTTTTAGATATTTAGAGTTGAAATCTTAAACTTTTTTTTGCATCTTACCTCAACATAATTAACGCAGTTAGCCTTTCTAGCTGAAAACAACCGTCTCTATTTGTATTTTCAAGACAATGTGGATGCGATCCACGTTTTAAAGGCTAATTATTCCATCAGAGGCAAAGCTTGAAAACTCATAATGATAAAAACAGAGCAACTTTGTGGGTGCAAAACAACCACAAGTGCAAGATAACTAGCACACATAAAGGTCTAGCTCCCTTAAGCAGTAAAAAAAAACAACCATTGTGTCTCCATTGAAAATACTTTCCCTCTTTAAAGGTTTCTTAGTACCTCACTTGACCTCATTTCTAAAGCCCTCACTGATATTAAAACAGATAGCTTTGAATTGTCTTCCTGCAGTAATAACTTAGAAGAAATTGCTGTGGTTACCAGTATCTGATGGTGTTAAGAAATTATGCATGCTCATATTATGTAAAGTTCACATGTTTGAGATTCCACCTGGGTCAGGGCAAACCAAGCTAAACCTTCTTCAAACCAGCCAATTTCTGAGTGCATCACCATCAAGTAAATACAATTTTGGAGTGACAAAAAGACAAATAAGCTAAACAGGCACATGTCTGTCCCCGAATCGAGATCAAGTATGTCACATGCACATGCAGTGTCAAGTGTAATATCCACTGCAACCTGAAGTGTGCCAGATATGATTTAAATGGCGGAGGTGGGACAGGGGAAACTTATTTTACAGCTTGTGAGACATGGTTGACATCCAATGTTTCTTGGAGGAAATGATACAAAAGGTTTAGACACCAGTCTGGATACTGATTTTTTTTCTTATTATTTGAAATGTCGAGGTGCCCACAGCAAAATGCAATGAGCCATGCTTTTCATTAATAGTGCTGAACAGAAAGTTGCATTATAATGGCTTAACACTTCATTCTCAGCATGATTTAAAACCACTCCATTGTAGTTTTGAAAATATTTACAGTGAGGCCCAGAATTGTGCAAATCAAATTGAAATTAAGTGATAATAGAATTAGGCTACACTCTTATTTTTCTTTCAGAACTTTTTCCAACCTAAGCCCTTAGCTTTACACACTGCTGTACTTCGGTGCTGTGTATAGATCCCTTAGCAAGGCTGAAGACATCACTTCATCAATAAGTAAAGGTGTCAGTTGATTTTGTGTTGTTGCAGCACATCCTGCAGCTGTGTGAGGTTCCTTTGTGAATTGTTGCAGGCATGGTGCTGTTATTTGTGGTGTGGATCAAGCGCAGGGAGAAAGAGAGGCAGACGAAGCAGTTGCTGATTGACCCTGAAGATGACGTCCGAGACAACATCCTCAAATACGACGAGGAGGGTGGAGGAGAAGAGGATCAAGTGAGAGCTTCAGAGAGACACACCACACGTCCGCATGGACATCAAATTCTCTGTTCATGCTTACACTGCTCATGTGCCTCTACCTCTGTGGCGTTGCAGGACTACGACTTGAGCCAACTGCAGCAGCCCGACTCTTTAGAACACATCATCAGCAAACCGCCTGGCGTACGCAGAGTTGATGAGAGGCCCATCATCCCAGAGTCTCAATACCCCATCAGACCAGTTGTGCCCCATCCTGGAGACATTGGAGACTTTATCCATGAGGTGATTTTAGAGACGTTTGTATATCTGGCATGTGCCGAATCTGTGTGTTAGTTGTTTATCGCACAATGCAGTAACTTCTCAGTCATGCTTCCATGCGACACATAATGCGATTTGTAATTTTTGCTTGTTTTTTTGGTAGGGGGATGACAACAACTAGTTTTGCTTCACTTTACAGCCACCCCACCCTCCAAACACTCATAAATACACACAAAACTCAGGCGCTCGCACGTTTTTGCGAGAAAATACTGATTGACAGACTCATGACAACGCGTTCACACTCGAGAGGTGTTGGCAGCTGTTCAGCTTTGATCCATCCAGCCTTGACTCTCTGTCTGTCTGTCTCTGTCTCACACACATAAACTCACCCCATCTCGCTCCAGCAGTCCGATTAAACTCAAACACAGCAAACACATGGTGTTTTTGCTACGTTCTCAATCCACGGAGGATGGAGCTTTTTAGGTTTTTCTCTTTATTTCTCTTGAGACAACAAGGGCTGTTCTCCTCACCTGCCTAACCTCGAGGTTAGTGGCCCACATGTTTTTCTTTAAAACTGCGGCATTGAATGAAAAATAGAGTCAATTCTTTTTACAAAATGCAATATCACAGCTTCTACAGCAAATGATAAAAATACAAAAACTTTATTTATTTTATTGATCAGTGTATTTATCTTTACATTTCAGCCACAAGATTTTATTTGTATTTGTTGGGATTTTCTGTGAAAAACCCACATATAGTACCAGCACAGATTTTTAATTGGATGAAGGATTGGGCTTGTACTGGACCATTCTAACACATGAACATGCTGTTCTCCTAATCACATTTGGACATCTAATTTGGATTGTTGTCCTGCTGGCTGATGAATCCCAGTCTTAAGTCTTTTTTTCAGTCTCTAACAGGTTTTCTCCCAGGTTTGCCCTGTATGTCAGATCAGTCCTGAGCAGCTTACCTGTCCATACTAAAGAGGGAGCTTATGCTACCTCTCCTTTTGACTTACGTTCAAAAACTGCATTCTTTTTGCCACTGTTTCATAAAAGCTACATTTCCAGACTGCTCAACTACCTGAGCAGTCTGGATCTTCCGCTCCTTCAGAATAACTAAGGGTCTCTTAGCTCCTCTTGATTAAGTAAGGCCCATTTTACCTGGCCTGTCTGCAAACCTGCATGGAACATGGTACATGGATTTGCTATTGTTCTACACTTACCACTTTCACATGATTGATTAAACAGTTCTCTTGTAAATGCTCAAAGCTTGAGACATTGTTTTATCATCTAAGATCACTTTAAACTTCAGCATAGCTTCTGTTGTGTTGTTCAGTCTTTATCACAACGTTTGTTCACTAATGTTCTCTAATAATTCTCTGAGGCCTTCACTGAACACCTCTACAGATGATAAATTGTACACAGATGTACTCTATTTACATATGTAGGTTGCTTAAGAAAATTTTAAAATTCTCAATCTTTTTTCTTTCGCTTCACAAGTATGGGAAATTTCAGGTTGGCCTAAGACATAAAATTCCCAATAAAACATTGACATTTGTGGCTGTAAAGGGAAATAGTTCAGTGGGTATGAATACTTTTGCAAAGCACAAATGTTTGACCTAGAATAATCTAATATATGCTCCTCCACTGAATTATAACTTGTTAGAAACTGTCATTGTTCCAGACAAGCGTGTACCCCCCCCTACCATAAATATGGCACAGAACTGGAAGGAGCTTTATGAGATGAAGCCTGAAGTGCCTGTAATGGAGCTTTGATCAGCTATTTTTACTGCACATCCATACCCAGAATCTTTAAAATGATATCTGCTAAGCGTTTTATACTTTTTGCACCAAACTCTCCAACAGCTGAACACTTAATTTCAAAATTTAAGAGCCATCTTAGAAACATTTTGGTTGGGAGCTGAAAACCTAAAAACCTGAGGGGGTTTAAAAAGAAGCTCAGTACAGCTGGTTTTGCATGGATCCTTCTAGTTGTGGGTCTTATGTTAGTCTTTTGCATGAGCCTTGGCTGTCTGTATCTTCTAACATCCCCTTCTGCCAGCATTCCAAATTAATTAACAGGACTGGAAAAATCTTCCCTCTTCTACAAAGTGCTCACTGTTCTCGGCAGTAGTTCCCTGTCGCTGAAATTTTTTTGCAACCATGTCATTCCCGAACTGAATAAAAACAAGCTTATGGCATGAAATTGCAGCACAATTGCCAATACATTGGCTACTGGAAGTCTTGCATGATTCATTTAATACTTTCCCACCACATTTTGCAGTCTGGAAGGGAAAACTCTGGAAAACACACAGCTCTCCTGTCTAATCTCTCCTGGGTTATAAATAAAGGCATGTTTCATTATCTGTCTTTGTCAGTGCTGTAATGGACTGCCAACTTGTCTCACCTCCCGCCCTGTGACAGCAGGGACAGGCACAAAATTGTAGGTACAAAATGGGGGTCAAAGTTGGCAAAGGGGAAGCTTGACCCAGTCGTTTAAAACAGCTCAACCTGAAAATGTTCGTGTCCATGGGACACAACTCTATATTAGTGGATAACGATCAGCTGATGTGACGGAGAGGCTTAGCCAGCGGCTTCCACCAACGTAATTTTGATGTGGAAACACATTTACAGAAACTGATTGGTTCACAAAACAGCTGCAAAAGTCCACTTGTGAAAGTGAAGAATTTTCAATTCTGCAAACGTACCATTTTTCATATCCACCAACATTTTCAGCTTGGTTGCTTTTTAAGCTTTCTAAATTGTTTTGTACACCTGGACAACAATAATCACCGAGAGCCTTCTGAATAGTTTACGTTATTTTAGTGCAGTAAATATGGAGTGAGTTAATCCTTTTTGCTTTGTTTGCTCTTCTTGTCCTCATCAGGGTCTGCGGGCTGCAGACAACGACCCCACAGCCCCTCCGTATGATTCCCTGCTCGTTTTTGACTATGAGGGCAGCGGCTCCACCGCCGGCTCAGTCAGCTCCCTCAACTCTTCCAGCACAGGAGACCAGGACTATGACTACCTCAATGACTGGGGACCCCGTTTTAAGAAGTTGGCTGACATGTATGGGGGTGGGGATGACGATTAAGAATCCAGCCCCATCTCTCACATATATATACACACACACACACCCTCAACCCGTCAGCTGGCCTGCCAAGCTCTGTCTCCACAACACAGTGGGGCTATTACACCCTTCTTGAACACACGTTAAAGATGGCATGTTCACACGGACCAACCAACCAATCTAATAACCCACCACAGAGGATCAGTGCCGTGAGTCACTTCCAGGTGCTCTTCTCAACCGGCTCCTGCTCTAAGCCTGTCTAAGACTGTACTAGAAGCTCTGATTTGCAGGCTTTGTGTCATATCTACTCTCAAACTCATGTACTTTTTTTGTCACGTCAATTTTTGAGTTGTACACTTTGATTATTTTTTTTTTTATGTCTGTTTCAGTTTCTATTGCCTTCTTTTTGTCCTCAGTCTCGTTTGATTCAAAAGATTCCCTTTTCCGGAGGGATTTCACTTTTCCCTCTCCGTCAGCCCCCCGCCCGCCCGCCTTTCTGAAGGAGCTTTAGGTTGAGCTACATGCTTTTTCTGAGGCAAACAAAAGTGAGAGAAAAGGTAACACAGATATGAAAGTCCTCTTTAGATGGAGGGTTTTGATCCATTCTTTCCTGAACTTGAATTACCTAGAACAGAAGCACTGTTGTTTAAAAAAGTGCCTTCAGTGGTGGGTTTCTTTTAGCAGACTCCTGCTAACTCAGGATTGGTTGCCATTATTTGGACTAACAGGCCGTGACATGACCCCAGACCCTTTAATTGAGATCTCCCTTGTCATTTCTCCCATCCGGCAGGGCCATGGTATCTGCGGGAGATGTCAGTGCTGGTTGTAGAGGGCGCTTCAAGTAGACACACTGTACATAGGCCTACAGTGTGTCTCTAGGTAACGGATAAATCATTAGGCTTTTTCAAGTCAGATGTACCTGTGCCCCTAGAGCTTGACTATGATTGCTGAAATCACAGATACATATAAAGAGGCTGTCTTACAGAAAAAAATCATTGTGTCTTTGTTTCTTGTAGCGACAGCAGCTGTGTTTGTTTTGCTCTCAGTGTGTGAGAGATTGGTCTCATTACTAAGCATAAAAGTTGACTAGCTAAATGTGTTGTTTCTGCAATGTTGCTGGGTATGAAGTGCTTAAAGAGGTTATTTAGGAGCTTGGCTTTAAGATCATCCAATATTTGCATATGTACTCTTTCAGTCAAAGATGGTTGATTACCTTACAATTTTTGTGAGAAACATGTTGTGGAAGTATAAACATGAAAGTTACAAATATTACAAAACGTACAACACAGCCATTGGTGTGATTTTATCTTATAATTAGCTGTACCTTGAGTTACTGTCTCTAATTTTACCCAAATTAGCCCATATTGCTTTTCCGATAACTTTATGATCTAAACCCTGCTACAAAAACTAGAGATTCACAGTGAAATTGTCAAATTTTCAGCTTGTGTGCCTGACTTGTGATCTAGTCAGTCTGAATTCATAAAAATCTTACCTTTTCAGATCAGTGAATGTACCATATCAAACCACAGAAGTGGCAACACACTTAATATGTGGACATATTGCTACTTTGGGAAGAAGACTCAAAGTTTGTACCAATGAGGGGTTTAAAAATTAAATCAGTGAAAGCACAGTAGGTGTAAAAAATTTAAAAAGGGAAAAGTGTGTTCTATAAGAATATCAGGATCAACTGTTCTTTCCGGCGACATGTTACTTCCTCAGCATTTCAAATTTTTGCAGTTTTGTTTTCTTTTATATGCAGCGTTTATGGGTTTAAAAACAGTCTGCCAGCAGATAACAGGAAGGCTAAACAGAGTAATCTAAAATGTTCAGTTTCAGCCACATTGGTTATAGATCATATTGGATTTGGAAATGTTGGCTTTTTTGCTAAATTTATAAGATTGAAAGTAAGGTTGGACATTATCTAGGGGATATGCTTGGGAGGGCTGTTTACAGGTACAATTGATAACTGTTCCAATTACAAACTTCAGCTGCTAAAGGACTTTTGAAATGTCAACTCCCTTATAAATTTGTCTTTGTTTTAAAACTGAAAAACCCATCTCTCTGACACAATGTGACATCTCCTCTGCTTCTAATAAGTAGTTACTGAGAAACTGAGAAAACTAATACTGATAAACTAATAACTAGTACTGTTATGACAGCTCTTACAAAGATTCTTAAATCTGCATTGACAGTTCATAGCTTTACAAAAAACCCAACATTGGTGCATCTCTAACAGAAACTGGGGCAAATAAGCCGAGGCAAGCAGTCTTAGCACTGTCACAAACCAGCTCTCTTTAGGCAGAGTTCCACTTATTTAAAATGTTAGTCTGAAAATCCTGACATTAATTTAAGAGGTTTTATGAGAGGTAGATTTGTATGAAGCCCATGTACTTTAGTAATGAGACTCTTCCTAACACATTTGCTGTCTGCCAGCTGTCTCTGAGCTTTTGTAAACTTAATTTGTGGCACATCAGGGATGTGCTACAGGGACTGTTGTAGATTGATTAAACATAGTTTGCTCATTAAAGTTTTTGAATATGCAAAACATTTAAAAAATGGTACAGGGAGAAAGTGATCATTGAAAACATGATTTGTTCAGGCAGGTTTGTATTGTTTCTTACTGATAACTCACCTGAAGGTCTACAAAGGTCAGTGGGTGTAAAGGAGCAAGCTTTTTCTAATTATTCATTTCTTAATCTGTTCAGTTTTTATTCAACAAGATTTAGATTACAATCAAACCACTCTGTTTTAAAAAATATGATAAGGAAGCAGGCATGAACTCTTTGAGATGCCTTGAGGAAAAAATTCATGGTTTCATGGTATCATAGTATTTAGACAAAGATTTAAAACCAAAGTGATTGAATTGCTTTTATTTGAAAATTTGAAGTAGCTAATGGTCTTGTTGCTGCAAAATAACATACTTCCAGTTACATTGATACTACAATACCATATTTTATTTTGATGCATAGATTAAACATTTCAATAAACATGAAATTATTTTACTACCAGTTTTTAGATAATAGAGGTATTGCACAGAGTGTTATAAATTTTTGCTATTTTTAGACGAACAGAAGTGTAACCAGCTGATATTAGCTTCTTAATTGGTTGGGCTATCTGATTGGTTAAAGTGTAAAATTGGCTGTTTAGGTTATTGCTGCTCATAATTTGTGAATTGTAATTTAAAAACAGTGTTATTTTAATAAAAGCGATGCGTGGTACTTCATAGTTTCTTGTACCATGATTTTTTTTTTTGTGACTGGAAATCTATACAAAGAGTTGACATTTTATTTGTTTTAAACAAGGGAAAAGGATAGTAGCTGTTATTCAGCCAGCTTCCCAGCAACAGGTGGAGGAGAGACAGTAAACAAGGAAACAGTACTCCGGTCACTTCCTCTCTCATCTTTTTTAAAGGACCTTGAAGTATAAACAGTATAACAGATCCTTTTAGCAGTTTTGAAACTGTTGCTTTTTAAACCCTTGTCAAACCTTGGTAGCAGTAACCAGTAAATTGAGTGAAAATAGATGGGTAAGAAAATATGGAAACGTTTGGCTGTAGATACAAGTAGGCAGAAAGTGGTGTGCATCATTTGACTTTAAAACACGAAAGGAGCAACCAATGCAGTGTAAATAAACAGGTCAACAGGGTCAATTTGGTTCGGTTGGCAGATTGATAAGTATGAATTCCTGCTTATACAACCTAGAAACGTTGATCATCAGGATAGCCTCCAGCTCAGATATGAAAACGGAGTGGTTTCCACAGCTCACTACTAGATAAGCTCTTATCTGTGTGACTGCCTTTTAGCCTGAAGAATATCCCATAAAATAAACACAGCTGTTAGTTCCTATTTGTGATTCTTTCTGACACATAAATGTTGTAAATATAGATTTTTTTATACATGTGGTGACATTAGTTTTCTGTGCAGTCTTTTTTTCCACTATAGTTTGGTTCCAAATGAATACCTGGCAAATTATATTTCACAAAAAGCCATGTGCATTTACTAGAATTTGTATAAATCTGTATGGGCTGACAGCCATAATTGTATTGCTTCATCGTGGCGAGAGGGTTTCCACTCCAAACTAATCTGTACAGTACACACTCACTCCTCTAGGCCTTACTGTACATATAAGAGTGTTCTATATTATATAATCCTATTCCGCAGTGTTTCAATTCACTCAAAGAGCAGCACTAAGACTGATGGCCATCCTGTCTCCAAAGAAAGAAGGAATGTCATAGTCGTGATGCTCTGTAATCAGACATTCAAATCAGATTCTGGGACAAACAGACATTGGCAGCCAACCTTCATAAACTGTTACATATGAAGACATGGCACATTGTTGTAATTATACTGAACGTTGGCTTGGCAGGAGGGCACCAGTGCATAGACTGAAACTTGACCCCCAGTGATCTTCAGAAATATTGGTTATTTCCTGTTGAAGTCGTGGTCCATTTGTTGTGTTGACATTCTCTTGCTAAAGTAAAGGGAGAATTAGCAAATGAAAACCAAGAGGGAACTGCACTGCCAAAGTTCAACCCTGAGTTCTGTCTGACACTTGGGGTTACTCAAAGAACACCCGGTCACTGCGGGCTGTTCTGGACTCTTTATCGCCATGGACGCAGGCCTGAAGGGAGATTCTAAAAGATGCCAAACTTTTGTTCTGCTATGGATTGAAGCCCAAATATGGGCAGCAGGCTCTCATGAGAGTCCTCCTGCTATTCAAGTCCAAGTGTACATAATGTAATATTTGCTTGAAGCTAAACAGACCATGTTAGGCAAGCTGTAACTGTACAATTGGAGCTTTTTGCATGTGTCTTTTTATAATGGGCAGATGAGTTCTACTCCAATTATCATGAACGAATCCAAAAACTGTGCAGCCTGCATGACAGAGGCTGGAGTCCAGATGGGACTCTGGTGTACGCATATTGTTTCAAATGAAGGAGAAAAAAAAAAAAGCAGAAAAAATATTGCACAGGTATCAAGTCAAAAGACTTTTTTTGTAAATTGTCAACAGCACAAATATTTTATATTGTTGTTTGTACCTTTTTTTAAAAAAGAAAAGGAAAAAAAGGGAAAGAGTCTGTTATTTCAAGCGTGTGTTTATATTGCCACTGCGACGTTGGTTTCCAGAAACACCATACAGTACATTCACAGCCTTGCAGATAAACCTTGTAATATAGACGCTGAGCCAGAGTCCCTGTCAGCATCATGTGTTATAAATAAAAATTTCTCCTCCTTGTAAGAACAGTACATCTTGTCTTTTCTATGTCACCTGCCGTTTCCTATAAGCAATGTATTTCATCCAGATGTTTGTTACTTAAGCGTTTATTTGATGCAGAGCACTTTAAGGTTAAACTTATAAGGTTAACACAAATGTTTCCTTAATCTCGGTCAAAATTCCAAAAGGAATCCAACTGAAAATCAGCAGCAAAATGTGGAAATTGTTTACAGATAGTGCTGGAAACTCTTTTATGGATAACCTTTGTTATTAAGAATAGCGGACAAAAACGTCCAGATCAGCGGTACTCAGATCCAGGCTTTGAGGGGCGCTGTCCTGCAACTTTTAGATGTGACCCTGGTTCAACATGCCTCAATCAAGTAGCACGTTCTCTTTCAGTCACGTTCTACAGAGTGCTGCTAATAACCTGATTATTTAACTCAGATGTGGTGACGCAGAGCCACATCTAAAACCTGCAGGACTCTGGTTTTAGAGTCCTGCAGGAGATCCTGGAGGAGCAGGGGTCCTGGATTTGAGGATCCCTGCTCTAGATGTTCACAGGCGGTAGAGACATATCCAGAAAGACACCTCTAATTGCAGCAAAATGATGTTTTGCTAGGTATTCACTACGGGAGGTTGAACACACTTTTAAAAATATTTATGCTTTTTCGTCAGTATTTCAATTATTTACAACTTTTGTTGTTCTATTGGATGAAATCACCATTAAAGTTTTAAAATATGAATAACCTCAAAGATGTGAATACCTTTTGTATTCACAGTTTGTAAACACTACAACAGTATGTTTGGCCTTAAACCAAAGGGTGTGTATGTGAGTCACTGGGTTACATTTCAGACTGATGCTTACTGTTAAATTAAACTAGAGTGGTTTGATCTTCATATGTAAATGATGTACTTTTAGTCTTTCATAAAAAATCGGCAGTGTTTTCCAACCCTAGTCCTCTAGGCTCACTGTCCTGCATGTTTTAGATGTTTCCCTGCTTTAATGCACCTGTTAATCAGCCATCAATTGAAACCAGTTCAGCTGAAGCAGGGAAACACCTAAAACATACAGAGCACTGTGCTTTGAGGACGAGGGTTGAGAAACTGCTCTAAGGAAAGAATTAGAATCAAAACGAATTAGAAATTGCGTTGTACTTCTGTATGCAGCGGTTTAGTATGTTGATTATTGGTTGAGATTCATATTCAAAATTAGTTTTACTTCCAGCTATGAGCAAACATGAAGCTAAAATGATCAGCACAATTAAGGATGTTCATTCATCAGATGTCTTCCAAAGCAACGTAATGAGGCCTCCCTTTGCTGTGGCAGATGAAAAACAGGAGGTTTGAGGTTTGAAAAAATGGAAAAAAGCTGTGCCTAATTTTCTCCCTCAATCTATTGCAAATTTGATCATGATAAAAACAAAACCAGATGTTTCTAAGCTGTAAATAAGAGTGTTCATTGATCTGAAAATGAACATTTTTAATCCAAGTTTTCCTCAGCATCTTATTTCCTGCTGTCTGGTTTTTTTTAATTTGTTCCAAATTTAGTAAGATGCTACACATAAAGCAAAAATTATTTTTGACATTTTTTAAACTGCAGGGAAAATTTCATTATACTTTGGCTCAAGTTATGTCCCATGGAAAAAGAAATATTTTATCAGTACTTATTTGACTGGGAGAATAGACAATATTGAGCAAGTGAAGTCATTGTGCTGGAACTTTTTGCTTTTCTTGTCCCTGGTTTCTTGGGTTTTACAAAGCCGCCCTACAAAACCAACAGCAATATGCAATATCAAAGAAAAAGACTCCATCAATCAGTTACCCAACACATTTATCCTTGTGTGGTCACTGGACGAGAGGTGGGCTACACCGTGCATAAATTAATCTCAGGAGATGTTAAAGAGACCAACCTAAGAGTCATGTTTTTGAACTGTGGGAGGAAGCCAGAGTACCCAGAGAGAACCTATGAATGCACAGGGAGAACATGCGAACTCCATGCAGAAAGAGCCCAGCCTGGGATTTGAACCCAGGACTTTCTTGCAGGAAAGGCTTCCTATTGTGTCACTGTGCAACCACCGACAAAGACTCCATCAACCCTATGAAAAAGTTAGACTAACTGGAAAAGATTATAGTTACAAATAAAGTTTAAATTTTTCATAAATTTAAATTGCCATAAGCTAAAGATTTCTAAGTCAAGTCTTTTGCCCCAAGTTTGAGTGAAATGTCTGAAAAAAATATTTTCTCATACCTCATGACAGAGGCTATTTTCACAGCACTAGTAAAGTACGTTATTGTTCTACTGAATAAAAGAGTAGCTACCATTTAAATTTTAACACTATAAGCAATGAATATTTAAAGTTACAACAACTTTAAAACATATTGCTAGACATTGAGAAAAATTTTATTTGGACCATAACACAGCAAGGTCAAATACTCCTCATATCATTGAGATGCCACCTATGGGAATGAAAACTTGCTTTGACTTGGAGAATGGTCTGGCAGAGATATATATACAAAGGAACCCTGAAAAAATCAAACTGTTGGAGCTGAAAGTTCAGTGAAGCCACACATTGTTTATTGATTATTACCCAAAACGATCAGTATTGTCCTCAACAATTTATCGCTTTCACTGCATCTGAATCATCTTAGATAGCCTCACTGACAACTCTTCTTTAGGTCTCAATCATTCTTTAGTCTCTGTGGGAGCAAAGGTAAATATAAAGAGAAATCTTTTAGCATTCAATTCAGGCAGCCATGGCAGCTTGAGGAACAGAATAGAAATGACTTTTACTTTTTCTCTTCTGGCACAGCAGACCGATGAACCTACACCCAATTCCACCTTTTCCACATTGATTGACCTGTCAGACCATGTCAGTGCAAATGCAGTCAGAATGCTCTGTTGTTACACGCTGCTCACACAACAAGTCACGAATAGATTTCTCTCCTAAAGCTACAACATAGGACAAAAAACAACATACCTCTGCCCTCTAAGCAGTCGGGTTGCGGTGCTGACATACTTATCCAATTTTCTGGAATAATTAATACAACACATAGTGGAGTTATGTGTAGTTACACATAGTTTGCAGAAATGCCTCATGATTTTATTTTTTCTTGTGTGGATCCATCACATGAATGTTTTTATTAATTTTACATTGATCTAAATTGGAGCTCTTTTAACATCTTGATCCAGTATGGTATAGTAAGACTGATATCTTGTCTGTAAAAGATAGGTTATTTATCATATAATAGGAGATTTGTTTAAAAGAGATAATTAGTAACTGGTTAATTCTTGAATCAAATACATAAGATAAGTGAGCTATATGCCAAATACAGTTTAAAAGGACTGATAAGGAGGGCTTGTTGAGCAATCAGACTGATCTCAAGCTAGAGAATCAGGTGAGACTTTCTCAATGGGGAGCCAACATGTAAACCTTTGCTAAAGTATTAGTTTATACCCATGAAATGTTAAACACTTTGTCATGTTGCAAGCCCAAACTTCTATGTTTTTTTAATGATATATTATGTGATAGGCCTGCACAAAGTACTACTGAAATAAAAATTATACAGTCTAAATATATATTTTGTATACGTATATATGTTAGAATTACTCTGCATCACGTAAATAGTATTTGAAAGGATGTACTTAATACAGGGAGAAGAAAATGTAATTAGACTGCACCTGAGAGATTCATAATCTTTCAATTTATTAATCAACTCCATGTCATATTTTCTGCCTAAGGTACAAGCCTGTGTGACTAGCAGTACGGGATGTACAACAATTTAAAACCACATCTAAATTCTGTATGATTGGACAATTCTTTGTGGTGCAAATGTTTGCATTTCGGCAGTCATGCAACTTATGCAGCATAGTCACGCTTGGTGTAGGGAATATCTCATTATAATGGAAGCATAGCTCAGCAAACTGTCACACAATGCATCAAAGGGATCATTAATGAATTCTTATGTGTGTCTGTAATAAAATACACCATGATGTGGCGCCTTGATTTAGAAACCTCCGTGACCAAAGTTTTCAAATGCAATTAGAAATGTGTTCAGTTAAAAAAAAGACTGAAATCCATGCAGTATATAAATCGCAAAAAACAAACCAGATCTGAAAACTTAAAAGTCATTGTAGAAAGCTAAAAAGTTTCTTCAAGTGCAGCCACCATGCTATGAAATGTTATGATGTGTCTTAGCTCTCATTAAGAGCGTCCTAGAGAAGGAGGACAATGATTTACCCCTGCTGAACAAGATACATCGATCGAATTAGCAACACCTTTGATTAACCTCTGCATCAATACTTTCCAGAGTTCAGGAAGAAGGCACGCTGCAACACCAACCGTGTGAGACAGTATGAATGAGGCCTTCATGGCTGTGGAGCTATAAGGATGTAGCAGTTGAAAAAAAGATCAAAGAGAATTAAGACCACTGTTTCTATGATAAAATACAAAGAAGTCAGGTTTTATATACAGAAAACAGAAAATTAGGAAAACACATTTTTAAATCAAAATGTCTTATTTGTTAGTCACTTGTAAAATCTGAAAACAAAAGTCTATACGTAAGGTTAGGTCCGATACATATATGTGCTCTTAGGAACTGAGTGAACTTATATTTGAAGTTATATTTGTTCCCTGAGGAAACTCTGAAGATGCAGTCATCAATCTGTCCATACCATTTCCTCATGTCATTCATCAGTGACTTTCATTTCCTCTATGATGGCCCTAGGATGTGGTGGTCAAAGAAGGATGCAGGGAGACAGTATATGGCCCTGCTATGATTGGATATTCCACTAATGGCCACTTTAGTGTACTATGTGCATCACTTCTGGACATAGACAAGACACCCAGGGTAAAAAAGAAATGGCATGACTAGCCCATGATCCAAAATGTCTATTTGCTCTGAATATTTCAAAAATGTTTAGTTATAAGAAATATAAATGAACAAATGGCAAAGCTACACTGGTGTTGCTATCCTGAATCATAAATGTTTACTTTTTAGTTCTTACATGCAGATTGTCTAAAGTTTTTGTGATAAAGTTTTTATCTAGTCTTTTATATGTGCTGTTGGATGGACACAAGAAAATTATTTTAAGAAACTCACAGAACATTCATGCTGCAATTCCAATAGCCATCACACACAATCTGCAGTATTTCTAAAGAAGCCACTGTTTGATAGCAGAGGCAGGTGCAATGCTTTTCAGTAAAGTTATTTTAAAGAAGCCTAGCATATAAACGCTGATATTAAAAACTAGGAATGTAACAGCTCATGTGGTATCCAAAAATCAATGGAAAGTGCCTAAAGACGTGAAGAACTGTTGCTCTATCAATTCCTTAAAATCTAATCTGAAAAGTCTGTTAAAGAGCACTGAGTGTTGTAGTCACTGATTAGCATGTTTTCACAGTAATTTGCATATGTGTATGTAGTTGTGTATGTGTAAATGTGTTCTTGTTGCTGGATTTCATAATTTTATGTGTATTTCATTCATTAATCTTATTTTCATTTATGACTCTTTTTAACCTACTAGTTTCCTGAATTTACATACATGTGATTGTTTAGAGTATATAGAGGACCAGGTTGCAGAAAGTAGACAGGCATGTAAAAAAGTCTTAAAGAAAAAAAGAAAGACAAAAACAAAGCAAAGCAGAATAAACACATGCGACAACAAATAAGCACAATCCAACCCAACAAGAACATGAAGAGACCAACCAAGAGATTATAGACACTCAAAAAACAAAAAAGAAAACATAAAGTAACCAAACACAGATATTTAGAAAAAGTTTCAACATAAAACAGGAAGAAAGGTCAAACAAGAAAACAGCAACTAAAGACAACCTCTAAATCAGTATATAAATTCAGAATATAGGAACTAAGCATGGGATGCAATGTGAGACAAAACTGAAACCAAACCAAATAATCACAAGACAAAGTCAAGGCAATATAGATCATAACACCACAAGTAAATAAAAAGTATTTGTATATTTTGCCATCATATTAGGATTTTAGACAAAGACAATTGCAGAACAGAATTTCTTTAATAATGAAAATAAAAGGAAACTTCCACCAAACTGCAAGTCATGGAGTGCAGGCAGAGTAAGGGAAGAATTCAGCAATGAACAATGAAACCCAGTAAGCTTATGTATTGAGGCAGGGGTGGAAAATGACAAAGGAATCAGATGAGCTAATCAGAGTCGATTAGGAACAGCTGTGGCAGAAGGCAGGTAGGGGAACTTAGGGAGACAGACTAATTAACACAAGGGAGCTTAACTAAGACTAAGACTCAAAAAAGCAAACCAAGGGGAAAAAACATAGCTATACAGTGGATAGAACAAAATAGAATTGAAAATGTGCTTATATGTTCAGACTCATTATCATCATTAATGTCCATTTCAAATATATCATCTGAAAGTCGTATGGAATTGATATATGAAATTTATGAAATAATATTTAGAATGATACAGACTCAAATAAAGATTAGGTTTATGTGGGTGCCAGCTCATAAAGATATAGAAGGGAATGATATGGCAGATCATTTAGCTAAAGAATCTTTAAAACAAAATAGAATTATGGAAATAGCGTATTGTAAATCTGAAATAAAATCAATTATTAAGAGAAAAATT
>CAEGAG010002779.1:0-11905 GCA_903067065.1 Brachyrhaphis terrabensis | reverse complement strand
AAAAAAAAAGTTAAATGTAGTTTTTACATTAATTTACGCATCACAAATATTGGCACCTCTGTAATACTTTGAAAAACCCTTTATGCACTTAATATTTCATAAGAATAAACAGATAAGGATCTTTGACTATTTGCTCCAGTTTGTTTTCATCTCTGTTCTCTTCAGCTCAGCACATGTTTTCTACAGGATTTTGTCTTGATTTAGCAAAATATCTTTGGCTCATCATGCTGCTGAAAGAGCTAGTGACGACCAGTTTTCATTTGAATCTTCTGGCATTTGAGTTCATCATATCTGGCACATTAATAATATGGGACCAAAAAAGCTTTTCCTTTTTCATGCCTTGATGCAGTTCGACTTTTGCTTGTCCCTGTTCCACTTTTAAGCATTTTTTTAATCACAGATGAGTTTAACCTTGTAGCTGTTTTAAAAAAAATAATTTCCTCGCATATAAGGAATAAAAAGCATCTGCCATAGTTAGATAGACAATTCTGTTCTTTTCCAAGACATCGGCCTCTGCCACGTGATATTCTCTTCTGCCCCCGGGGAACAGGAAGTCTCAGAATCAGTTATTGGCCAAGACTGAGAGCATGAACAATAATTTTTTTCTAACGCTCACAGCATACAGACATTAATTGTATATGTGAAATTAGTGAAAACATAAAAGATTATTTATTGAACTGTCATGCATGTAAGATCAACATGAAAAAGTAGAGATTTAAAAAAAATTTTTTAGAAATATATTTTTAAGGAATTAAAATTATTGTTACAAAAAACTGATTTCTTACTGATTTTTTTTTCTTTTCTAATGAAATTAAAGGTCAGAGTTAAAGTTGGTTAACTATGGAGATTTGCAAATGCCAGCTAATAGTGTTTAAAGTAGCATTTTGACTAGATATTTTCACTTCCCAAGCTGCATTTTCTTTCCTCTATGTAAAGAGAATGCATGGTTGAAGTAATTCAAAAGAGAGATTGATTTCTGGTCAACTGACTACTGGCAGTTGATGTAGGCCAGGTTGATGCTGGCTTACATCCTGTAGGCACTGGGACACTTTACATAGCTATATGCTGTAGCAGATAGTTGTGCAAATGGGTGAATTTTCCATCAATAATTTG
This sequence comes from Brachyrhaphis terrabensis, assembly GCA_903067065.1. Lineage (NCBI taxonomy): Eukaryota > Metazoa > Chordata > Actinopteri > Cyprinodontiformes > Poeciliidae > Brachyrhaphis > Brachyrhaphis terrabensis. The sequence continues at coordinate 10,792 of CAEGAG010002779.1, read as the reverse complement.
AAATTATGTTTCAGAGAAAAAATTGTGAGTTGGTGAATCAACAAATAAGCTGGAGTCCACTATATGGTTTTCATATTTCTAGCTAGCAAACATTGCATTACAATGTACAGTAATGTAGCAATGCTGTATTACTGTACTTCTTCCCAGCTTTTCCAATCTCTATATCACAATGTTTATTTCAGCACTGTGTCCATCTCAGGGGTTCCCTTCCATTACACCACTCAACACTGACCCACTCCCTCAGCTCTGGGTTCTGAAAACATGTTACCTGAACCGGCTTTTCCCAGCCCCTCGTGAAAGGCAAGGCTTGTACAAAGACACCAAAACTGGCCTTGTGAAACTTCTCACAAAGAGCAGAACAGACTCTTTGTAAGAGACTCGGCTCTATGCGTGTTTTGTTCCGTCTTAAAATGTGTCCTTCAAACGCGGGGCAGCAAAAGAGGCTGGTTTCCTCCCATGGTCCTGTTGTTTCTGAGGCATGATTATGAGAGGAAATGCACAAAAACAGGCCATTTGGGGGGTTAATGTAATGGGACTTGGTCCTTGGTTTCACTTGCTGTCATTATGAGTCCTCCCCTTCCTTAAAGTCTTGAAGGAAGATGATTTTCAGCTCTGGCTGAACACTGCTTGTGTAAGCTGTTTAACCTAAACTGGAGTGTGGAATACTTCTTTGTACGTGGCTGTCAGTCACATACAACAGCCTGGTTTATGTCAATACAGCATAAATCTTAATGTTTTCTTACTAGTTTGCCTAAACCTTTAAAAAATATGCTGCCTTTTTTCACATTGCAAACATGAACATTGATGTATTATAATGGGATTCAGTTTTATAGTAGAAAGTCAATAATAATTAATTCAGAATTTAAAAGAAAATATTGCATGATTTTCAATTTCTTATCTAGACTTTTAGACCTGAACCTTTCTTTATTTTACACAGAGATAATGTACAGTATTTCATTGACCTTTTCAAAGGAAAGATGCATGGTACCAGTTTGTAGCAAAAAAACAAAAACAAAACTCATTTCCACTTGCATTTGCGGTCCCTGGACAAGTTGATGGTAGTCAACCTCAAAATAAAATATGGTATAAATGTGACCTTTAGAATTCACCTAATTAGTAAAAAAAACAAAAACTTTTAATCTCAGCATAAATTCAGCTGTTCTGTGGCAGGGTAAGTGGTTGCTTAGAGAGCATTAATGAACAAACATCATATGCATTTTAGAATCTCAAAGTTCATCCCTAAATCTAATTGAGAAATGTGCTGCTCAAACGACCATTGTTTATATAATTTTTTTTACCATGTAAATGTAATGTTCAGGAGGATGCTAAGTATTTAAAATAAAGGATGGACATTTAAAGCATTGCTAAAATTGTTTATTACTATGGCTGCAAGACAGAGAAAGCATAAGGTTCCTGCAGACAGAAAGTTTAGGTAAAACTAAATGTCTGGGTTTTGTTGATCCTCTTTAAAGCCCTCCTAAATGTCACTACCAAGGCATGGCTGCTTCTGTAAGCTTAGAAGAGCGTGTGCCTTTGTCTCAGAGAATCTGTCAGAGGCACAAATGTTTATCCACTGTTATTTTTGTTTTAAAGGTATGAAAACCAAATGGGAGTAAAAGTTTGGTTTGCATTGCTATTGTAAATGTCAAACTTGTTTTCAGACTGTTCTGGATGCTGCCAGGTTGCCCTTTGTCACTGATTCTAGTTGTAGCTTTCATGGACAGAATTTCTAAATGCAGCCAGGAAGATCCCAGTTCAGACTTTACCATTTAAGACTTCAAGCTTAAATGCTCCTTTTGCAGTTGATGTAGTGTTGCTGGCCTACATCGACCTCCTGGAGGCACTGGGACAGTTTACAACAGAGTATTAAGCAAGTGGGATGAAGGTTAGCGCCTTCAAATCTGAGGTTATTATGGGTTGTCACCTCTAGGGTGAGTTGGCTGCTTCTACAAGAAAAGGAATTAAAATATCTAGGGTGGAGGAAGCATTGGTGGGAGACTGACAGGCTGCTGTAATGCAGATACTGCGCTGGTGTAAGGTGGGGCAGAAAATGACGAACTAGAAGGGAAAGTTTTATTCCACCCTTCCTCACTCATGAAACAATCTGTGTCTGCAGCTGGATTCGTTCCTAGAGTTGGAGAAGGGAACTCTGCTCATTGAGTCACAGCCACTCTGTTTTTGTAGTATTTAAATCAGGTTTAAAAAAGTCCAACCCGACCCGCCCTGAGCCAGATCCAACCCGACTAATTAACTTTAATTGGAGACCAGAGCCCAAAGTAAACCTGATGTATTTTAATTAAGATTTTACTGTTTTCATTTTTAGACCGTAATTTGAGTAAGCAATGTAACTTCTCCCTTTTGCAGGTTTTGTTTAACATCTTCCAGCTCCATTTTGTTGCTTGTTACCACAGGGTGAGTCAAGTGCAAGCCATCTGGGATGTGAGATTTATAGGATTGAAGCAGGGCTGTGTGCAGTGTGCTGCACTTGTTGCAGTCTAATGAACTTTTACACCTTACTTTCTTTCTTTCCTCAACAGGGTAAGCTACCAACTCCTCTGTTTAGACTACAAGTAGATTAATACAATTTCATATCCAGCATTCTTGTGTGGTTTTCTAAGGTGCTGTATGTATTGTAAGCTTATCAAATGCACCACAGAAAGCCAATCCTGATATTACCATTGAGGAAATCATTTTGGCTTGGGTCATATATCTACTCTACTGCTTGGTATAGCGCCAGTTGTAATAATTTTGCTGTATGTATGCTGTCTGGAGTCCTAGAGAAATCTTGCAAATTCTACAGAGACTATCTGCTTAAGAGATTATTTTCATTATGACTCAAACGTCTTGGGAATGATTCAGAATTCCTCTGGGTAGCTGAACAGAAGAATGTCTGAAAAATTCTTTTTGAACCATAATGAACCTGCAACAAAAATTTGAGGTGCTCTAAACACTTTCTGTTAGCAATGTACCAACCTGACTGTGTGAAACATGAATCTGTCAATTTGGCTACACGCATAAGAACTTGTCAACCCTGGTTTCCTTTAAATTAAGCCTATTAATGAGTCAAATACTATTTAATATTAATTCTTCTTCAGAAAGCTTTTCTTTACAGTAATGGGATCACAGCCAAGCAAATCTAATCACACTTGAGTGAGCCTTGCTTATTATTTCACAGTGTATCAAAGTATTTACCCCTTTGGCCCCAGACAGAACAGTGAAGTGAAGCAGTTAGCACCAAGTACTGTTGACAGGTGGAATAAAGTACGTTAATGGTTCAGCATGTTCATTGTAATGTAATATATTGGCTGTATTGATAAAAAATATGGAGTAATGCCAAGTCCAGCAGTATGTTCTGTGGAGGCAGTGTGGGTGGGTGTGTGTGTGTCAGCAATGAGCATCCTGAGTTACACACACTGAGGAAAGATTTAATTTGACCTTTTCCAAGTATTCCTGCTGCTGTTTTTGACTCTAAACATCTGCCGTTGCAAGACAAAAATGCACAAATATGCACACATTCACTTTCTGAGCAAGGTATTGTTTGTATTTGAGATGCTAATCTTAGCTACTTTCAGAAAATTCAGTCACAGTGAGTATCAACTTGCTTTACATAGGGCTCCTATATGCAGTCACACAACATTTTTTAAAAAGTATGGAATTTGATGTATTTTCCTGGTCTGGATAATGTGGATAAAGAGATATTTGTACTTGCAGATTTCTTCCTCTATCCATTACGGAAAAAAAATATTAACACTGCAATTGAAAAATGTTCCTTTTTTCCACTTCCTTATTTCCTTCCCTTCTTCCTTCTTGTCTTTACCACCGTCAATCCTTCTTTGTGTTTTTCCACCTTTCTGTCTTTAGTCCATTGCATCTTCTCTTCCTTCTGTTTTTTGTTCCTTATGTCCTTTCTTCTTTTGACTCTCCTTTCTGACATCCTTTCATATGTCCTACCTTGTTTCCTTTTTTGTCCTTTCTACTTTTTATTCCTTCCTTCCATGTGTTCATTCTTCTATCTGTCCTTTTTAACTTTTACCATTTCGCCCTTGTTTCCTTGGTCTGGAAAAGTAAAAAAAAAATGTTGCAAAACATTATTTATTTTAATTGGTGGTTAGTTTTTAACCCTCTTTTTTTATTTATTTTAAATAAATGGATATTTTTTTTTTTGACTTAACCTAAGATCTTCTCAGCTCTGAGGCCAATATGAGATTAAAAAGTTGCAGAAACAACCGCTGGACGCTGGGTGTGTTCAGCTCTGGCCAGACAGGATGTTCAGTCATAAACAAGTTGGTGACCTAAATTAGAAAGGGGGGGAAAAAAAAATGCAACAATAACATTGGCAATAAGCAGAAAAAAATAGTATAATTATGCTAGCTCACTCTAAAAGTGCAAACAGACAGACCTTACATCCTTTTTTTTTTTTTTTTTTTTAAAAAAACACTATTGTAAGCTAATCATGTTTTTGACCAATCATCTCTTCTCTCTTTGAGTAAATTACTCAAATTCTAGGATCCTTATGGTCTTACTCAAATAATGACATGCCAATTAGTTCCTGCTAATGACTGATTAATTAATGTTCTTGTACTTTTAGCCACTGGGAAAAATTAATAACCAGGGCACTGTCCATAGAAAGCAATATCATTCTGCTAATTAAATGTTTTCCTTCGAAAAGCCCTAATTAACCTTAACTCCCAATCAGTTCAGTTTACGTCAAAGGACAGTGTTGTTGAAAGCATTGTGCTGTATTCTTGTTCAGAGATTAGGGGTGGAAATTTCAATTTGTATGTTGTAAATGGACTTGAGGTAGGACTGGGAAATGAAGTGCTATGGCTTGGAAGTGCGCTTTCTAATGGTAGACATGAGGGACAATGTAAACATGAGCTTTGAAGTCATTTGAAATTTTACTCCATCGCTTTGCTAATCTTGACTCTGGTCTTTAAACACCAAACAAGAATGTAAAAAGTAATGTGTCCAACCTTGGGTTGTGATCTCTGAGAAGCAGACGTTGCAGAGATTAATCCAATTTTCTCATCAGTAAACAAGTCTTGGCGACATGCTTCAGTAGAGCTATCTTAGAGGCTTAATGAGACTCTCCACAGCATTAGCAGCGTCTAGTTTTCAGTCTCTTCTAAAAGCTATGCCTCCAAGAGAAGTAATTTATAAATCAGTTGGGATACTTGTGAATTTTACACCCAGACTTGCAAACTATAAGAAGGATAAAGTTACTAATATCGATGCCAGTTACTTTATTGAAGTGTCCACAAGAAGTATGAAGTGATTTTTAAATGACCAATATTCCTCTCTTTGTACCCAGTGCTTCTGTAATTCTGCATTGTAAAAGGAATTTCTTGTGTATAACCTAAAATATGCATCTGAAGCAGCCAATGCTCAAAGTCAATAAATCACTTTCTTTGTATTTCTTGGAATGATTTTGACACATTTTCCATCTCTAAAACACCACAATGGCTTGTTCAATTGCTCTGCAGTATGAGATCTACAAAACCACTGGACACAGCCTGTATTTAATCATAGAGGAATCTGCCCCGTATGACTTTAGTGACATTAGTCAGACCTCTGAACAGTGTATGTGTTCAAGTTAATAGCAGTCACAGCTGGACGACATACCATGGAGATGTTGGCAGACTTTTTCATCTAGCTAGGGTAGAAATGTGTTTACTATATTGAAATGGGAGGATGTGTTGTGGCTCTAGCAGGTTCACATGTTAACTTGTATCCTCTGCCACTTTGATAGCCTGAGAAATGATTTCAGTCCTTAGTGTGTTGTTGTAAATGACTCAATAGAGTTAGCTGTGTAAACTACCAAACTCTGCTTATATCATCTGCTTTTAAGTGGTCCCAAATTACAAAGATATTGCTTACACCAGTTGGTGTTTTTTGTTCAACATCAACCAACATGGTGAAGTTGTTGTTCTTGCATGTTTTTTTTTTTTTTTCCTGCTCATAAGTGCTAATCTCGTTATTATATTAATGGGAAATACCACCCATTTTATCATTATCTGGCAACACTGGCCACTTATTGTGTGAACAGATACCTCAGTGTCACGGTATTAGTCATAGAAGTTGAAATTATTTGGGTAAATTTTATTTATCTTAAAAGAATATTAGGTTTCAACTTTCACTTTAAATTGTCTTTAAATTGCTGCCCAGGTTTTGTTTACAGAAATTCTGCATGACATTTAAATTATAAATCCCTTATTCAGATGTTTTACTTATTATTACAACAAACTACAACCCCTGATAATGTAAGTCTTAAAAGCCCATGTTTAAATATCTGTATGTCCTTCAAGTGTTGAATCTGCTGCAAATCATCACTATAAAACAAAATGCTGTAATGGGCTGGCATGTTTTGTTTGAGATGGACAGTTAAATGGTGTCTTGACCATCCTCTATCCCGCTGCCATTTATTTCTTCTGGTCAACCTTAACAAAAACAGTTTCAAATCTCATGAAAAATAAGTAATTCAATCTGTACTCAGTGTTTTGAACTTATCAACATGGATTTAGGACGCACATGCACACACACACACCTGCATGCAAGCTAAGGAGGGAGTTATTACTGGCTGGACTGATAGAGCTGGAACTGATGATATCTGCTTAATGAACATCCTCCATGTTGGCAGTTTAATCCACTGACTTCAGTGCATCCTTACTGACAGCAAGGTAGCTGAAAGGCCAAAAGAACTTGGGTTAGAAGACGCCTGCCTATCCAGAACACCACATGTGTTTTAATTAAAGGATGGAAAGGATTCTTGCAGTTTTTCTATTGCTCACTTGTTTGACCTACTCCCAGATTTCATCAGGCTCATTTAAAACACATTAGGCTGACAGAGCATTGTTATGGCCCCAGCGATGAGAGAGTAGTAGGTCTCTTTAATGACGTGAGGGAGCCCCTCTCACCGTCCTCCCTGTCTACAGGAAACACTGATAAGAAGCTGAAAATGCAGCTTAGGAAAGCTAAGTCCCTTAATGATATTTTCAGAGCTTGCTTCTGACTCAATATTCTCACTAACTGTAGTACCAAGTCAAAATTTCAGTATAGTAAACAAGTTTTTCTTGTGCATGAAGGGATACATTTATTCAAAGGAAATATTGCAAGAATACAACTTAAGAAGCAGTATGGAATTTGCAATGGAGTTGTGGAAAGGTGCTAGAATTACAAAGGGATCATGTATTTTCCTTGAATGAGTCTTGGCTGAACAGTCCAACTCTCATGGCATTCTGGTGCCTCATGGCACAACTGGCATGCCTCATAGCACCAGAATGAGTGCCTTGAATTATCAGACATCCTTCTTGAACTGATTCTCAATCTCCTCTCGTCCATCTCATGCACACACATCCAGAAGATCTATTTTAGAAGTACATTTTGCAGCAGAAAATGACTGTTATGAATCATCCAACTGTTTTTTTTTTTTCTTTTTCTCATTTCAGAAATGTGTTCATATATCAGTGGTGTGTGTGTGTTTTCCTGGTGGAAGAGTTGATCTTGGGTTATATTGATGGTCTGGATGTAAAATGTTTTGTAAAAATTGTTTGTCTTGCATTCAGAAACATTTCCAGTGGTACTTAAGACAAAGGATCTTGCACGGTGAACCAAGAGATGAGGAATTATTGGCAAAAGGTCCTATTGAAAGACCCAGTTGTCAATGCACAGACAAGGACTCAAAGGTGCTCACTTTAACATCTGTGCATTATCAGCTCTAGTTTAACTTGTCTACAGAACCTGAAGCTACACACCATAGCAAGAAAATACTTCCCATATCACAATGCAACATCCTCCACTGTACCTCCTACAAATGCATCCAGTAGAACTTTCTTGTACTGCCAGTTGCAATGGAAGCCTTTGCTGTTTGATAATAACTGTTGAATATCAAATGTTTAGACACATTTTTACCTTTCAAAGTTGAATGGTCTTTTGAGCAACCTGTTTGAGTCTAAATACCATCCTAAACAAAATGCAGACTATTTTTATCGCACACGTTTCTTTTTAGGAAGTGGGGATCTCTTCTTACAACGTGGTTATAAACCAGCAGCACAAGTAATTACTTGTAATTTCTTCCGTAATACGGTATTCAGATTTTGTTGAAGAGTGTATATCAAGTCAAAGAACCAAACTACTTTCAATTCATACAATAGTATCTGTGACATTATGTGCTATTCACATTGTTCAGCAGAGCTTCTATACACAGAGTGATAGTGACGATGACAAACTACTACGACTACTCTGAGTTGTGCTGCAGCTTGGCAGACGGTCAGCTTACTGTTCTCCTGGGCATTGGCTTTAATAAGGCTAGAAATGCCTTCCACTATTCTTAGAGCATGTATGGCTCCTTCTATTAATAGCCCTGGTGATTTTGACCAGACAGCCCTTACATAAACTTCCCCATAGCCACAAGCCTGCTTTCTCAGTAGGCTGCTTCAAAAAACCGTTGCTTCTTTTGTGATCTCCAGGAGAGGGGGAGTGTGATTGCCAGGCGGTACATCAGCAATAAATAAATGTGTTTCTAGGCCACTACATGCATAATGTGTGCATGCTTCTGGACAATGCATGTGGGAAGAAGTGCTAGCTCATTTCCAGGGAGTTTGTGTCATCAGCCACTAGTGTCAAGCAAAATTGGTGCCAGTCTCCCTCTTTGCTCTAACTTACAATTGGTGAATTTCTTGCAGCAGGTAGACATGAATGTGGTCACTTTTCCATTGCATAAAGAGTTGATTAATATATTCATGGTGCAGCTGTTGTTTTGAATTGTTCATGCTATTTAGCTTTGAATGTAAACATTTCACTACATGTCCCTTTGCAGGTGTTTTGAAGGTGAGCGGAATGCGCGTTTACACATCTGGGGATGTTGAGGCGGTCAATGGAACAGATGTTCGTCTCAAATGCACATTTGACAGTTCAGCTAAGATCAACCCTGATCTTGTCATCATCTCCTGGACTTTCAAACCCCTTTCAGGAGGCCGAGTAGATAGGGTGAGTTGCGGTGTGTGTGTGTGTGTGTCTGAGCAGTAGAAAGAGAGAACAAATCTCTCACATCCATTGCTATGTCAGGGTGCAGCCACCCCCTCATCCAACCAAAGGAAGAGGTGGTGAGTCATAAGGCTCCCAATGGAGCATCTAAGACAGCCTGTCTTTATGTACCTTTGTGTCTGCATATTGAGATTTGAGAGAATAAGAAGCAGCACATCCTAATAAGTCTTCACTCATTGTAATTTTCTTTAAAATAAAATTAATTCTTACCCCACAATGGTAAGTTTTTTTTTTTTTTTTTTTTTTTTTAACTATTTTTCCATTTGTAGATTTTTCATTACCAGCAAAAACCATATCCTCCTCTCGATGGCATCTTTAAGAAGCGCATCTCTTGGGCTGGTGATATCATGGGGAGTGATGCCTCCATCATACTTCGGGAGGTCAAGTTCATCTATAATGGCACCTACACCTGCCAGGTGACGAATCCTCCCGATGTTCATGGCCCAGTTGGGGAGATTCGTCTTCGTGTTGTCAAAACAGGTGAGCAGCAGAAATTTTACAGAAAATGCACTCTAGGCATAAAGCTGTCGGGGAGTAAATGACAAAAACAAAATTAATTTTTAAATAAATGAAACAATATGTGCGACTGGCCACTGCAAAACTGGTAACTTACGAAGACAATCTGCTGTATAACTCAATTTATTATAAAATTATTTTTGGCTCAGACTTGGGACTAAAATGATTACACCTGCCTTGTCTCACAGGCTTTTAAGAGAGCGCAAGGTTTTATCCCATTTATTTATTTATTTTTAAATTGCTATTCATGGCTCAACCGGTGCCAATTTTCTGCTTGACCTTAATGTTAACAAATGCAGCATTTATGTTTCTACACCTGCACACCATGTCTTTTTCATTTGTGTGTTTTCTTGTCACAGCTTCTTTCAACGAACTTCTCTACCTGGTCCTGGCCATTGGAGGTGGCATCGCCGCTGTGGTCTTTTGTCTCATAGTCATCGTGTCCTGCAGGAGATGCAAGAGGAAACACAGACAAAGGCAGCTGGAGGGTGATGAAGAGGTTCCCCGCAAAGAGAGGAAAGACCCCACTGTGTGGTAAGACCAATGAAGTGTAGCAGATGAAGAGGGGGACTAAGAGGAGCAGAAGATTCACACGCTTTCTCTCTTCCTCTGTGAGAGACTCTGGGGATCAGGGCATGCTATGCTCCCTCTTGGGCTCTTTTCCTGCTTGATGCTTCTCTTTCTTCCTCCATATGCGACTTCTGCCTTTGGATCCCACATTTGTACTGGTAACAGGCAGCTGTTGCAAGACAGAAAGTGAGGAAGAATGTGCCTTTATATAGAAAGTTCTAGATGTTGAACTTTAGCCATATTGCTGCTTAGCCTCTGTGGAATTGCTATGCGCCTTTCATTTCTCGAGAGAAACAACTGTTTTATCGATTCATCTTTTCCTGTTTAGCTAAATGGGCCTCCAGCCACATTTCCTGTTTAGAGTAAATGTTTTGATGATGAAGATGTAGAACAATGGTGTATTCTTGCTGTTTACTTCCCTACTAATACAATCCAAGCCCCATTGTACAAATGCAGTACGTGACACGTGTTTGGTGTATTATTTCAAGAAACAATAGAAAAATTGAGCACTTTCCAAGCTTCCAGTGAAAATGTGTTTGATCACTTTATAAAAACCCTGCACAAAGCTCTGATCATTTTCAGTGGAGGTATGTGGCGACTGTCTGATCTAACCTCTGGGGTTTGCTTATAGTGGATGTTAAAAGTCTACACACCCCTGTTAAAA
>CAEGAG010002753.1:0-12411 GCA_903067065.1 Brachyrhaphis terrabensis | reverse complement strand
AGCATTTAGCTAGTAAGCTAAATACTTAGTTTGAAGCTAAACATGTAGCTTGCTAACAAATATTGAGTTTGAAGCCAACTATTTTAGTTTACTAACACAATATTTAAGTAGTAAACTAAATATTAGTTTGGGGCAATATAGTTGCTTACTAACTAAATACTCTGTAGGCAAGCTAAATGTTTAGTTTGAAGCTTGTTAACTAAATATTTAGTATGGAGCTAAATATTAAGCTTGCTAAAATATTTAATTTGAAACTAAATATATTTACATGCTAACTAAATATTTAGCTATCTAAATATACAGTTAGCAAGCTAAATATTTGCTAAATATATTTACATGCTAACTAAATATTTAATTACATGTTATGGGATAACCGCTCTTCAGCTGTAAATGTTTTTTTTTTAGTCAAAAAGTGGACTGTTTTGACCCAAAGCCTGGAAAACTGAAATTAAACTTCAGTTATAATTTCTAAATGTGACTGAAAATCTGTGTAACGACCTGAGGAGGGAGATTCCCTCTCAGTCTGAAAGGTTTTGATAACTTTTGTTAGGTTGAGCACCAAATCAAGTTGCTGAAATTAAATCTAAAGTAACTTCGATGAAGTATTAGTTTTTGAACAGCAGATTAATTTGTTTTCCTGTTGAATTGTAAGGTACAAATATTGGTCAGTTTTGGTCAGTTCAGAATTACNCTGGAAACAGATTAGTGAGTTATTGACCTTTTCCCTTAACCCACATTAAAACATATGACCTCTGTGTTTATGTTGACCTGAAAGGCTACTAATAAACAAAACAATTATGAGAAATGTAATTAATTGTTTGTGTGTGTGATTATGGGCCATCAGTGTTACATTACTTGTTTTGAAGGGCAGTAATGCTACGCTATCACCACTCATTGTTGCCAAGAAAATCAGCGTGAAACTCGCAAAGCAAACACAACTTTGCGGTAACGTCTGATCTCTGGCTCGAGGCCTGGTGGCTTCGCTCACACTTTGTGTTCGTGACGCATCTGCTGAGTCACCAGGCGGCTAAAGCATTATGAATACAGTAAACTGTAAATAGAGCGATCCTTATGAACTTACTTTACGTGGTGGTTCAATGTGCGAGAAGCCGCGCTCATGTGCGGACCGTAGCAGTGACAGTGATATACAGCGCTCCATTAATTGCCATATGAATTTGGTCTGCATTTGTTGGCGTGGCGCTGATGCATCACAGTAAAAGAGATGGGTCACTCTGTCTTCTGCAGCCCACAGCTTTGCCAAGCTCATAATTACTAAAACCCCCAATTAATCTTCCCATCACAAAGGCCAAATATACGTTTCCTGCTCGTAGAAATGACTTACAGCGTATACTCTTAGCAAATACGCATACTAGTGCGTGTATTTAGTGCCTCTGTTCATAAAGACATCAAGTATAAACGGTATGAATTATCTTGTACTATATACCACAGATCAGGGTATCAGCTGGTACTTTGGCTGCCATAAGCGGCTCTCAGGGGAAAGAAATTACAGGTTAAACTAAACTGATGTAGGAAATGTTTTACCTCTGAAGTCAAAATGTAAGCATGTGTATTACAGTAAAACCAATTTTAACCATATTTCAGAAAACCACAGGGATATGCTAACTAGCTAAGTTAGTAGCAAGAAGTGCTACAAGCTAGTCTTGGTGATAGTTTCCTTACACCCTGGTCCCTGGTGGGGTCAGGAGGTGCTGCTGCCTCTCCAGTGAACGTTTTGTGCGAGAGGCGGGGTCACCTGAACAGGTCACCAGTCTGTCACAGGTTCCTGATAGTTTGTTTCTAGCAAGTAGCAAGTCTAGATATTAGCAATACATGTCTTTGTATTTTACAAATTCAAACATAAACGTACGATGGAGTATTAGGGACACACTAAGAAAATAAAAATATTTGAAAAACAGGAATGAAGTCATAAAGCTACAAAAATGAAGTCATAAAATTACAAGAATAAAGGCTTATATTTCAAAATAATACGAGGATAAAGTCAAAATATTACAAAAAGTCAAACCGTATATCAACTTTTTTCTCGTAATATGATGTTATTCTCGTATTCGTTCTTTTTTTAATACCGCAACTTTATTCTCATACTACTCTATTCTTGTAATATTATAAGTTTACTTGCATAATTCTTTTTCTTACTATTGAGCTATATTGTACTAACATCGTATTTAGTACAATATATGAACATATATAACATATAAAGATTTAATGAGAAAGAAGCAGTTTTAGAGCAGCAGCTATTGCTACCTTTAAAACATGTGGCAGCCATTTTGAATTTTGAGTTTAGTAATTAGTGAAAAATGAGATTTTTACATTTAAAGTTCCGGAGATGTACAGATATGTTTGACCTGTTCAACTTTAATCCACTTTATTTAAAATTCCTTGAAGAAAATGAATGAAATTAAATAATAATCTTTCTAAATGTTATTTCTCCATTGCAGCTCAGACCCTTTATTGTATGTCCTCTAAAAACAACTTATATTTTAACTTTATATATTTCACTGACTGTGCACATTTACAATATACAAAATCATTTTATTTACACTTGTTGCGTACTTAAATTTACAGCAGAGCTCTGCTTTAAATAAAGTTATTTTAGGTGAAACCCAGCCAAAGTTAGCAACACAAACTGTGTGTATTTTTTACTTTAATAAGATATGTTCAAATTTAGAGTTTCCTTTAGAAAAATTAAGACAATTTAACCTAATAAGTTTGATAGCTGCGTGCATCATTTACAGCTTAGGTGTGATTCTCATCGCTGCACAACAACTTGTTAGAAGTGAAAGAGACTTTTTTTAGACGATCCTCCTGTGAAAGAATGTTTGTGTTCTCCATTAATATGTATTTTTTCTGCAGCATGCCGTTCTGGCTCCTGGCCACTCAACCTTTACTCATTGTGAGCAGAATCTCTTTTCCACACTCCAATCTGGCCACCTGCCCTCCCACTGCCTCATTGGCGACACCTTACTGCCACCCAGTGGCGGCAGCCAGTACTGCAGCCGCCAGCTGCAGGGGGAGGCAGGGAGAACTGTTTACAAGTGGCATTTGGCCCTAATTAAAAGCAGCGCTTGTTGGAGCACCAGGTCTGCAGAGGGGCTCGCATCCAGGGCGATGCAGGCTGGGCCGACGATCCGCCGATAAGCTTCCTCTACTCTGCAGCAAAACACAAACACATCGACCAACAAGTGAGCAGTGTGAGGATATAAACAGGATGGTTTTGCTGGTTTTTATTTCAAGGAAAAGAAACAACCCAGATGGCTGAGAGTGCAGCTTTTCTCTTCAGTCCAATAAAAAGCGTCTTCCTAACTCCGTCTGTTTTGTAATTCTGCTGGCCCAACATCTGGTCGTCCCATGTGGACAGGCCATTACGTCAACGCAGAAGATGAATGAAAGCAGCTATCGACCTGTCTGAGCAGCGACTAACTGGGCCGGCAGCGGCTGTGAGTTTGGACCGACTTAATGGAGCACAGCAGCTCGGCAACTAATCACCTGCTTTTTCTCATCAGCCGCTTCCCCCGCGGGACGATAATTGATTGTTAAGTGTTTGATGGATAAGACGAAGACTGAGGTGGCCTGACTGGGAAAGAGCTGCGCAGTTTGCAGCCATCTGTGATTTCAAACACAGACATCTACCTAAAATACAAAACGTTTGTTCACATGTGACAATCTGGCATCAAAAACTATTAATGGACTTAATATCACTGCAAAGACACAAAATCGTACCAAGTATTTTTTTCCTCTATTCTCTTAGTACATTTAAAATAAGATAAAACTAACTGAAAACTAACTTTTCAGCAAGATAATGAGCTTCTTTTAAGACAATAAATCTTTAATATTAATTTTAAAAAGTACTAGTTCCACTGGAAGATTGTTTCATTTATATCATGGGCAAAATGTCTTTCTGTAAGTGAAGTAATCTGCTATTAAGAACCAATTAAGAATGTGTAAGGCAGCATTTATGCTAAACAAATCTAACAATCATTGAATAGTGAATAAAAGTGAAAATGAAATCACTCTAAGGGTATTTTCACATCTGATAGTCCGGTAGACTATCAGTTGCATCATCTGCTCCACCTGCAGCTGCTGTGGTTCTGAGTCAAACCAACCTGTTCCCCTCCTGGCCTGTGGGGGCGCTGCACCAAGAACCACTGATGGAAATGACACTAAAACCTCTGAAGACACTGGACTTTCTAGGTAAATGAACTGGAGTTGAACCTTTGATCCGATTCTCAAACATATCTGTATCAAACATTCTTGTCTAACCTGAGTCTGAAAAGTTTGTTGTGGTCTAGCTCCTCTTCCTCGTCGGTCTTCATCAGACCTCTGCTCCTCAGCCGCCTCTTCCTCTCCTCCGGGTCCAGGGTTAGTAAGATCACCAGGCTGGGCTGCAGCAGGTCACTGGGCCAACGGTACACCTCGGCGCCCTCTTGTGGAAGGTTACTCAGTGGGCCGGTTACTGCGGTGGCGATGGCGTACGCTGCTGTGCTGTGCCAGAACCTGGGGACAGATCAAACATGGCTGACTGAAGGTGAGTGAAGACTTCCTGTACCATCTGACAATAAGGCTGAAATATTAAAGGTGCTTCCTTGAACAGCTGAGGGTACGTCTATGGCCTGTACAAAACATGTTCATTCAATTTTTTGCACAAAATCATTCTTAGATAATGAGATATTACTCCTGTCATTTCTGCTTATTTTCAGCTGTTTTAGTGCATCTTGTCACTTTAAATCCAAATAATCTGCTGCACTTGTTTTTTTCCAGCAGCCATTGTATAGTGCATGCGGAGGCCCGTTGCAGTAAGCAATAATTCAGTTAATTGAATGATTAATTGAAATGAGTTCAACAATTTCCATTTGCATAATTTAGCGTTTTTCTCATTCCTCTCTTTCTACCAAAAACTGGGTCTTACAGTCTTCAGTCTGCTGCTCTGGTCTCAACTAGGAAATTTCATGACGGACAAATTATTTAAAGAGACTTTATGATTGCTTTTATTTGTTGTTTCTGTTGTTTTGTTTATTATTTTGGATATTTAAAACGTCTTCCAGTTCCAATGTTAAATGTTCATTGGCTCTTTGAGAATATGTTGTTGCATTATTATGTCATTACCATTATATAATTTTTAAGTAATATACAACAACATTATTGTTTATCAGAATAACTTCTGAGACAATTTATCATCCATCCCATGCTACGTTAAAACCAGCTGGCCAAATGTTCTGCAACTCCACTTGGGTTGCTAGGTAACGGGCAGAGTTCAGCTGGGGTTGCTAGGTAACGAGCTGGGGTAACTAGGTGAAAGGTCAGTGCCTGCTGATTTGTTATGTTACATTCGGTTTGTTTTTGAAACAGACACCAAAAAACATGAACTTATAGCCAATAAACAGCTGGGTGGTTTTTTAAAGTGTTTTTAGAAGCAGTAGAAACCCAAATGGAAGAACAAAAAACATACAAAATGAGTGAATTTGGTGGCCTTTAAGAGTTCATCACTGCTCTAACATGACAGTCCAACATCTTGCCTGTCAACGATAACAGGAGACTTGCTGGCCTCTTGGTTGATCTGCTCAGCAGTGATGTAGTTGCCCACTGCATAGAAAGCCCTCCGGATGAGGGGCGGTTCTCGATCAAAGCGCCCTCTCCAGGCAGACAAGCACTGGGGAGGCGACCGCAGAAGCGTAGCCCCCAGAGAGTCCCGCAGAGACTCTGTCAGCGTCGTCTTTCCTAAGAAATGAAAGTGAAAACATTTGTTACTCTCTCTTCATTACAGAGAGTCTACCTGACACAGTGGAGTCTCTAAGAGCAACAGACGATTCAATAAACCATTTCCAAAGTGATGTAACTTTTCTGAGGTCATGATACGTGATATTCCATTAGGCAGAGCGCACTGACAGGTAATGTTTTTAGCAGAGAACAGCCACCCATCAGGCTGATCCTGTGTTTATTTATGAGGTAATGGCATTAACCTGTGGCGTCCAGGCCCTCTATGACAATAACTGGGAAGTCTGGTTTTCTTCTGGCATCCAGGCTGCTGGGAAGCATCCCCAGTACAGACCGGGTCTCTGGGATGATGTCACCACACTGCAGAAAATGGAGAAAAAAATCAGTTCACTGCGGATCAGGAGGGAGTCAAAACGACTGCTGCATCGACTCCACTATGAATGCTTGAAAAATCAAGTTTTTTATTGGTAATAATCTGAGATTTTAGTGAGAATTTAAACATGTAAAGACAAAATACCTCAACACCAGTGAGACTGGATGGACAACAGCTATGAAATCTGTCAAATTTAAAGTCTTGCTACAGTTTCTCAATTGGACTCAGGCCTGGACTTTGACTAGGACATGGGTGAGCAAAGGCTCCTTCAAAATAAAATGAATAAATCAATAAAAATAGAATTTCTTCTAAACCAGGGGTGCCCAAACTTTTTGAGACCAAGATCTACTTTTTCTCTCACCAGCCGGCTGAGATCATTTTGACAGAAAGTGACCCAAATGTTGTTCTTATAACTGAGAATAAATGTGTTAAATCGAGAAATTAAAAACTTTTCTTTTAATACAGCAAATGTGCAAAATCCTTTTTACAACGAATTACATCCCTTTCCTACATTGTTTTCATAGAAGACTTCAACTTAAAAGCCTTTTTGACTTAAAAAAATAAGGACTAAAAGCTCAACTTAAATCTTCACACCCTGCAGTACCACTCTCCGCCACATGAGCGCGCCATTGTGCAAAATGTTGAGCTGTACCTGTTTCAGCACGTCGCAGGCCTCCTCCAGGCTGTAGAAAACATCAGAGTTGATCATGTTGAGAACTGATGGATGATGTTTTGGTGTTTCTGAAGGCACCACGCAGAACCTGACCCGGTTCTCCTCCGACTGGTACCAGAGACACTGAGTCCACTGCTGGCCGTCTTCACTTTGGGAGTATGAACACACCAACACGGGGTTTCTCTGCTCCAAATCTGTTAAAATGTCCTCAATCAGGGATGAATTCCCAGCCCGGCTTTGGAGGAAATATCCTTTGAGCAGCGAGCCGTTCTGGTCCGGGATGAAGGAGGACATGGACCGGAACCCGGAGCCCGGTGGCAGCTGCCTCTGCAGCCGGTCTCTCAGCTCCCAGTGAAACCGGTCTCCTGTGACCCGGTCCCCGCTGCAGACCAGCAGGGAGTAACACCTGTCCTGCTTCTGGACCTCACTGAACACATCAGGCGGGACCGGTTCCCCACAGAGCTGCTCTCTGACCCCAAAGTACCGCGGCGCTCCGTCCACTTCCACGGAGAAAACACGGGACGACCACCGCTGGACGAGAAGCTTCAGGTGCCGGGCCATGTTCCGGTTCTGGTATCGGCGGGTTTCAGTGCAGCTGCAGGAAAGCTGCTTTGGTCAGGAAAACGAAAGTTACCGAGCGGAGAAGGAAAAACGAAAGTTACAGGCGACGCCTCTAGGGTGCAGCAGAGAAACTGAGAAATGTTTCCCGTGAATCCAAAACTTAAACTCAAGTTTGAAAATGTTTTTAGACCTTTGGTTCTGCACGGCGACACTCATTAGTTAAAGTCAGCATAAAAAATTGCATATCAGCCTGAAATCAATCAATCAACCAAGTTTATTTATAAAGCACATTTCAGCAATAAAGCAGTTAAAAGTGCTTTCCATAAAAAATACAAAGTCATAAAATACTTATATGCATGACTAAATATGCATTTGAGATCATCCCAGTAAAAAAAACAAACAAACATTGCAAATAATTTAACATTTTTCTGTCTGTTCATATATTTAGGGTGTATATATCCTAGTTTTTACCACTTTTTTCAACCAGATTCAAAAATTTATTTATTTTATGTTGGAAATGTTGAAAATTCCAAAGAAACATAAAAAAGAATCAAGGCAACCAAAACCATGTGTGTAAACTGCTGAAGAGTGATGATGATGTTCCCTCTAGAAAAGCAACTCAAGATATAATAAAACAAAATTAGCTTTAGTGAAGAAACTCAGGCGAATGTGTTTTCTGTGCAGGAGTTTGGATATGTAGCAAACTGGCACCCTACCCAGAGTTTTAAAAGCCCCGCTTCACCACAGTGATGAATTATTGTTTGTTACAAAGTTCAAGTTCAGGTTTATTTGTGTTCAGCAACAAGGCAGTTCAAAGTTATTTACTTCATAAAACATCATTCAGTCATCAGCTATGAAATCAAACAATGAATATTAGATTTGATCAAAAATCATCAATGCACATCAAATATGATGATCAATGTCCTATTAGCTACTAATCAAAGGAAACTATAAGCAGGTGGGGCCTTAGCTTTATTTAAAGGATCTCAGTGTTTTGGTTGTTTTGTCATTTTCTGGAAGTTTATTCCAGATTTGTGGTGCACAGAAGCTGAAAGCTGTTTACAAAGTTTGTTTTGTAAGCAGCAAAGCAGACTTTGGTTTGCAGCTATTTTTGCACCGATACTCTAATAATGCCACATATATCAAATATGACATTAAAAATAATTTAATGCCTTGAAATTGGGCCTTTGTCTCTTTAAGAAGCTCCTACTCTTTCTGAAACTCCGCCTCCAGAAAGTCTTCACAACATGGCTCCTCTGTTAAGCCTTTAACAATGTTTCTACCATTGTTTCACTGAGAAAACGCATAATGAGCTCATAAGATGCACAGTTCCACTAGGTGTTTGCTAATTGATTCTAGCTAGTCTGTAGGAGATGTTCTGTGAGGTGGAAGCTTAGGAACTTCAGCTCTGAGAAGGAGCTTTGTCTTGAAGGCGGAGCTAGATCCACCCAGGTGTTTTAGCCATCGGAGTGGTTACCATGGTGATTAAAGCATTTCTTTTGTTTTTTGTTTGTTTGTTTTTGATGAAGGAATAACATCATACCATGATGTAAAGATTTTAAAAAGTTAATTTTACATAATACTAACTCTTTCAAACTCACGTAAGAAGATTTTTGGGTTGTTGTTTTTTTTTTTTTTTACAAAAGAGAACGAGTGTGAGAGTCTTTCTGTTCATAAAGCATGTTTTTAAGTGAAGCAAAATTAACTGACAATAATTTTTAAGTTTAAAATGCATTCATAAACATGTTAGAGCAGGTTGGGCCAGGGTGCCCATAAGCCCCGCCTTACTGGCGCCACTGGTTATTATTAATAGAGCGACTTCTGCCAACATTTCAGTTCCATTTCTTGTTTTGTAATTGTTATCAAGAGCCGACTGAAGGCACTTTATGAAAAGCATCGTAAAAATTTCTTTGCAGAAACCCAAACTAAACCTGCAGAGTCACATGTTTCCATCATCAGCTCATGATCTGGTTTCGTTTTCGATGTTTGTAAACAGAAACTTTGCGGCCGCTCAGCTGACCGCCTCCAGGGCCAAGCCTCTATTTAAACAGCCGCCCTGCAGCATCACGCATTCTGCAGCTTCAACAACCGGAGGGCAACTTCTCATTTGAAGATGCCTGGAGTTTCTGCCGGCGCCCTGCTGGAGCTCTGCATCAGCACCATCCTCAGCATTTTTTCGAGCGTCTTTTCCAGAGTTTTCTCCTGGTCCAAAGGAGCCTGCGGGGCCACAAACTCCCTGGTTTCGGACGCGAACAGCCAGTCGGAGCAACGCAAAGACCTGGACGTGACGACCCCAACCAGCGTCAACTACCACTTTACCCGCAAATGCAACTATAAATGCGGGTTTTGTTTCCACACCGCAAAAACTTCCTTCGTCCTTCCTTTGGAGGAGGCCAAGATGGGGCTCAGACTTCTAAAGGAAGCAGGTAATACTTCCGGATAAAAAGCATAAAATTCTGTTTTATTGATCCAAACTACATGAAAGCAACATTTGTGGTTTAAAGGGATGGAAAAGATCAATTTCTCCGGAGGGGAGCCGTTTCTGCATGAACGGGGAGATTTTCTGGGGAAGATGGTTGAGTTCTGCAAGGCGGAGCTGCAGCTGCCCAGCGTCAGCATCGTCAGCAACGGCAGCATGATTAAAGAAAGCTGGTTCCAGAAATATGGTGAGGTCCAGCTTCAGCTCAGGAAACCAGGACACGAATGAGAAGTTTAATTATTTAAGTAGTTTAAAAAGTGAAACTCATACGAAAATAAGTTTGCTTAATCGGAAAACACCAATTTCTTAAAATCTTTTTGCGATAAAAAGTTTTGATGAGGTCGGTTTTTTTGGACATATTGAAATGGGTTTATCCCGCAAAATTCCAATTGAAACTTTTTTTAATCACATGATTAAACGGATGTTACCACTGAGGGAAAATACGATGAAGACAGGAAGTGGTTGGAGGATACTGGCCCTGCATGTTTTTTAATGACATTGTTCAAACAAACTTATTCACATGTGATTTTAATTGCATTTCTTATTTAATGGACACACAGCAATTATGAAATAGTTGTTTTTTTTTACATTAGCCGAAAATCGGCAAAGTTTTGCGCATATTTGTAATGATGGGAAGTTTAGTGGAAGGTAAAACGATGTTGGTGGACTGTGTTTTACACGTCCAAAATAAGCAAAGAAAGAACAGACACGAGAAAGTTATGCTAGGAGTAGTTATACTAGCACAACTGCTAGTGTAACATCTGTTGTGTGTTAGCATAAGGGCATTTTAGGTTTTGTTGTTTTTTTGCATTTTGTTGACCCTTCTGGGCCACCATAAATGAACTCTCATCATTTGCTTTGTGCAGGAGACTTTTTGGACATCCTGGCAATCTCCTGTGACAGTTTTGATGAAGAAACCAACCAGATAATCGGCAGAACTCAGGGCAAGAAGAGTCACATCGAGAACCTCTTCAAGATCCGCAGCTGGTGTCAGCAATACAAAGTGGCGTTCAAGATCAACTCGGTTATCAACACCTTTAACGTTCACGAAGACATGACCGAACAGATCAACCAGCTCAATCCGGTTCGCTGGAAGGTAAAAACAGTTTATGTGTTTTAAAATGTGTTACAGCTAGAAGGAAAACTGATTGGGTTTCTGTTTTTTCCTGGTTTTTGCTCAGGTGTTCCAGTGTCTGCTGATCGATGGAGAGAACGCTGGAGAGGCGGCGCTGAGGGAGGCGGAGAGGTTCGTCATCACTGACCAGCAGTTCCAGGACTTCCTGGACCGCCACAGCGCCGTTTCCTGTCTCGTTCCAGAGTCCAACGAGAAGGTAAGACACTGAACCTTGTTTCGCATCTGATCATTGACACGCTTTAGCTTTAGCTTTAGCTTTAGCTCACAAACCTCCCTTAGCAAGCAAACTCTGACTGTTGTTTTTCACTCTCATAGGTAGTTCATAGAGCACGATATTTAGACGTATTGTTGTGATAACAATAAAAGTAACGATAAAAACTATTTATTTCTTCTTTTTTAGGTGTTTAACTTTGACATTAGCTGCATTTCCATTGCCCATATAATTGCACTGTTAAACATTTTGAAAGTAAATTGGCTTAATGAGTCTGTAAACCTCTGGCCAGCTAAGCTAGGTTGGTGCAATCAACTAACTCACTCACTCTTTGGTTACCTAGTTGCTAGGTAACAACAAGTTGTTACAAGTTGTTACCTAGGAATTTGTTGCACTTTTTTTTCCACCATGTCTCATAACTGCTTAGAAACAAAAAACATTATATTCACATTGCAATCCGTTTTTAAAACATGCGTAACTTTCTGTTGTAGTTTTGATTCTTTTCACACCAGAATGTGAGATTAAAATCTGTTTGTTGCTTTAACAGATGAGGAACTCGTACCTGATCCTGGATGAATATGTAAGTATTTTCTGTTGCTAACACTGTTAGCTTTGCAGCATTGCATGTGTTCAGAGTGTTGTTTAGTCTTACCATGGGTTCTTCTTTTGTTTGATTTTGTTTTAAATGTGTTTTCTTTCGCTCCATGAAGTCAGACTCAAAGTTTTCCCTCCGTTGTCTTTTTGGTTTTTTTCAGATGCGTTTCCTGGACTGTCGGGAGGGAAGGAAGGACCCGTCCAGATCCATCCTGGACGTTGGCGTGAAGGACGCCATCAGCTTCAGCGGCTTCGATGAGAAAATGTTTCTGAAGAGAGGCGGGAAATACATTTGGAGCAAAGCTGACATGAAGCTGGACTGGTGAAAGGCTGCATTTACAAATCGGAAACGTCTTGGGTTTTATGCACTTATTTCACTTTGCAGCTTGTTGTTTTAGAAATGTTACAATGTTCAGGTGTGATTTTTGTAAATGTTTTAAGATTAAGATCATCTTTGAGTGTGTTGTAATTTTTTTTGTATTGTTGATGTAAAGTTTAAATTAAAATAAGTTTTATTTTTCTGACTGGATCTGTTTCAACTTTAACAATTTCATAAATGTCTTTATTTTATCTCTGTGTAAATTTTCCCTCTTATGAACTCAAATTCATGCATTTTCATAGTTTCTCTTCCTTTAATTAATTCCTACATGTTCTT
>CAEGAG010002727.1:0-16595 GCA_903067065.1 Brachyrhaphis terrabensis | reverse complement strand
TGGAGGATTTCTCTTTAGTCTTTGGCTAAAGACCAGGAGCCATTTCTGCTGCTAGCGCTAGGCTAGCATGTTAGCTTTGTGTGTTTGTACCCAGAATGCCCTGCGCTGTAGTCCACTTCCTGCTTCTGGCTTAGTCTCCGGTTCGCTTGGTGTTCACATATGCATTCACCAGAGTTCACTTCAACTGAACCCAGACCAAGGTCAGAGGTCGATTACCATTCACACCGGAACTGGACTTTGTAGACAAACGGACTGGAGTTTTATTAACGTGGCTGGTGGGGATGAACGGATCAGTAATCTTCTCTGAAAGCAGAGGATTCATCCAGACTCATGAACATGAAGTCGCTTCGTTCTCACCTCTGATGATGCTGAACAGTTCCTCGATCCTCATGTTGACGTAGATCCTGCAGAAGAACTGGTGCATGTGGCACCGCCACTGCTTCAGAACCGGTCTCCCGCAGGCGCTGGGAGTACTGGGAACGCTGGGATCCATGGGGACCGCCGCGGCTCCGCCCCCCTCTGTGGCGAACACCTTCCCCAGCCAACCCAGAACCAGCTCCAACCACTGCTCCACAGATCCAGACACAGAGCGACAAACCGGCTTTTAATTTAAATAATCATGTTTATTAATGCAAAAAAAAACAATAACAGTGACGTAGAAAATGCTGAGTCATTATGTTCAGATTAGGAAAGTTTTGTGTTTTGCTGTAATGACCGCAGCAGCATCATGCGTCTCACCGTGTTTCCATTTCCTACAGAATGGTGAACTTTGAAATTACGAAAAGAAATTTCTTTAAAGAAAACTCGCAAATTTCGCTTAAATGTTTTTGCACAAGCCGATTTTTCATCTGTATCGAAATAGATTTATTTCACAAAAATGTAATGGAAACGTTTTTCACATCGTATCAGTAACGATCAACAGCCGGATGTTACTACTGGTGGAAACGACAAAGCAGACGACAGGAAGTGGCTGAATAATGTTTTTGTTTCATTCCAACTTGTTGAATCCATAACTCTCATGTCAAATATTTAACCCAAACTCTGCATATGTAGCCACACCCCTAGTAGGCGGGGCTTGTTGCGCCAATGCCTGAATAAAACGTGGATGTCTTCTCTGATTGGCTGGTGGATCATTTAACTGTTTAAATCTGTTGATTTTAATGACTTTTCATGTCAACAAGCTTATTCACATGTGATTTTAAATTAATTTCTTATTTAATGGAAAGACCACAATTGTGAACTTGTTTTCTCAAAATTAGCAGAAAATTTAAACGCAACACTCATGTTGCGTTTAAAGGCGGCTCAGAGAAACCCGTTCTGTCACGCTAACCCCGGGTCAAACGGCTGAAAACAGAGCGCCTGACCTCCTGGAAGTCCAGCAGGAAGGAGCGCTCGTACTCGCCGCGGCAGTGCTGCTCCATGCGCTGCTCGATGAGGCGGTGCAGGATGGCGGTGACGGCCTCGGCGCTGACCCACTCCAGCAGCTGCAGCCGGGACCTGCAGCCACACAGAACCGCCGCGTCACACACCCGCCGCCGCCCAGGCCCCTTACCCATAACCCCCGGCGGCGGCTCACAGGACGAGGCTGAGCTGCTGCAGCCGCTGCAGGGCCTCCGGGCACCAGCAGCGCGGCGCCGGGGCCCCGCAGCCCGGACACGCCCCCCCGTCGGGGCACTCGAGGGCCTCGGCGCCGTCCTCCCCGCCCTCCCGGCTCATGTAGACGGAGAAGGTCCGGCTGTAAAACTCCAGCACCCGCTGCTGCAGGACGGCGGGCGGCGAGAAGAGCAGCAGGGCCCGGATGGTGGTGAAGGCCCGGTCCTGGAGGGCCCCGGGGCCCGGCCCCGACAGGCCGCAGCGGCCCTCCGCCTGCCACGCCCCCAGCTGCTCCAACCCACCTGAACGAGACCACAGACCACAGAACCGCAGGGGACAGAATCAGGGCTGAAACGATGAATCGTGATTAATCAATTCGTCACAACTAAACTAATTTTGTGTTGCTCTACTAACTCAGGAACGGTTCCAGCCGGTCCAGCAACGTCTGGAAAGCGGAGAGAAGAACTCCGGCCCGGTCCCGTTCCTCCGGTTGGTCCTGCGGCTGCTCCAGTCCGGACCAGAACTCCGGAACCACCGAGGACGACAGGCGCACCTGCAGGGACTCCAGCAGCCAGACGCCCAGCAGCCGACCCAAACCATGAGAGCAGAGCAGCGCCAGGTTCAGACGGTCCTGCTCTGACAGAGAGCTGCCTGGAGAAACCTACAGAGACAAAACTCCATCAGAACCCATCGGATCTGCTTCCCCTCCTAATTATTTCAAACACCTGAAATATTTGATTCCCAATTTCTCTGGGAACAGAAATTCACACACCAGTTTCTGCTCATTCTACGTTCACATGAACAAACATTGAGAATATCTACTAAACTCTAAGGCTGCATGTATCTCTAGTGCTTGTGTGTTTTCAACCACACTTTTTCCTTCTGCTGAACTTTCCATTAACATACTGGAGCCCAACACTCTGAACAGCCACCTTCTTTAGCAATGAATGATTTGTTTCTTATGCTACTTGAGGATATCAGAGTATGAAAGTTTCCCGTTTTGAACTGAATTACTAAAATAAAATTCTTTTCTTGTATTTGTTAGGGCCCAAAGTCTTTCCTCTGGGTCTCTAATCTGTTTCAGAGCTTCTTATTGGTGCTGATTGGAAATGGAAGCAGCTGTTGTGTCTCCAGAATCACATCAGATCCATCAGCATCATTCTCTCTCTTACCCGCCCATCACTTCTGTCTCCTCGCCACTCTCTTTCTTTCTTTTATGATTTCTGTTAAATAAATCTAATTTTAAGTTATCCCATGCCTTGCTTCCCTTTAATTGGTTATGGTTCCAGAGCCAGACCACAACACATTACATAGAAATTATCTGTAATCAGCCTATAAAATATGTAAGCAAACATAAACAAACTACCAAATATCAGCCGAATTCGGCCGAACACTTTATTTGACCAGATAAACAATGAGTTTGGTGACTAACTGTTAATAACCTTTCTCTATAGGGGGAAGTCTTAAATAATCAGATATCTGAATAGAGTTCTGAAAATGCTCTTCAATCTCTGTTTAACTGCACCAAACCGGGGTTCGGTTCCGCTCACCAAAGCTGCTGTGACCGATTCCCAGGCTTTGGCGACCCTCTGATCTGATCCGGGCGCAGACGGATCCCCAGAGTTTAATTCCACCACCATTTCCTCCATTTTCTGACTCCTTCTTCACCAAAACACCGAACCAACTGGCGTTAGCTTAACATTTTAGCTTCGGCTCCGCTTCTGACTTAACAACAGCGCAAGTAGAAACACGCATCTCCTCTCAGCTGAGTTTAAATCAATGTTTTTAATAATAATCTCTAATAGCTGTCAAAAGTTCTGTAATTAATTTATTAGGAAGCTAAACAACTCCTTAATTCACATGGCGGGTTTGCAGACTCTATTTCTTCTACTACTAATTCCCACACGGATCCTCTGAGTGCTGCCCCCTACTGGAATGATAAGGGATCACAAACTTTCAGAAAGTACTTTTAAATAAAATACAATATTTCAATGAAGCAAAGTGCAGTGCCCTCTTGCTGCAAGGCAACAGTGCTGCCAACTGCACCAGTGTGCAGCCCTTTCAAGTCACATATTTTATTAATAACATTTTCATGCTAGTAAATCAGTAATTCCCACACATCATAGAAAACAAGTTGAAATTTTTCTCCTTTAACCGTGAAAAATGTGAGTAAATTTGTTTATCTGATCTGTGTTTTATGTCTGATCTGCATTATTTGCTCTGCTCAATTTTACCGTAGATTTCCAGATTTGGACGTAAAAAAAACCATCACCCTAATCTTTAACTCCAACCTCAGCTTCCAGACAGGACAAGGCAGGACTGGTCGAAAATGTATTTTGAATCTAAATCTAAGAGTGTGAATAATTTTGGACTTAAGTTATTACATTACATATGTACACTTATTTAGAAGCTTGTTTTAAAAAAAAATTTTACATTTCCAGAGTAGCTTCATTTTGTTTCTGTTCACTTTCAGCATTAAAGTTGTCAATAAAACTGGAATTTATTTAGATAGAAAACTTAGTCATTTAATGCAAAGGTAAGACAATGAAATTCTGTTGGCGGCACCATTTAATAGTATAAAATTGATCAAAGTATAAAGAAAATACTGTTAAATAAGTAAATAAATACATTTATGTTTAAAAGTTAATGTTTGTTTGTCCACTCATGGTCCTAAATCTAATTTATATTTTATTTTGTTTATTTGATGTCCATGTATTCAAATAAAGATTCTGTAATCACAAAGTTAAATTTTGCACCTGTCAATATTTAACTTTTTACCAGATTAAGTCGAACAATGTTGAAAACTAGCCTGCACTGCCCTCTTCAGGATGACTGGAGAACTACCCCAAAAATTATTTCAACATGAAAAAAGTTCAAAACCAAACAAAAAGATTTTAAGGACTTTAAATTAATTTATTAAAAAAAAGCATTTCTCCACTGAAGCAGAACAAACATCAATTTCTTTTCTTACTATTGTTTGGAACGTGTACAATCAGAAACAGATTCGCCAGGTCGCCTGAACAGAGCAAAATACGTAATAAGCAAATGAATGTGTGAGGGGTGGGGGGGTCTGCCAACACCACAACATCAACACAGCCTGGAGGGACCATGAGGGGGGGTGTGTGTGTGTGTGTGACGGAAACAGAAGAAGAAGAAGAAGAAGGAGAGGAGCAGGAAGAGAAATAAAAACATTTAAATCAAGTGCAGCTCTGGCCTCTCTCTGACTTCTCTGTCGTCGGATTCATGCGGGGTCGGCGCCCGGAGCTGCACACGCAGATCTGCGCAGGCCGAGCAACGAAGCCGGATCGTAAGCAACAGGGAGGGGAGGGGAGGGAAGGGGGGGACAGAGGAGAGTTTACCAAAAACTGTTACAGCGTTTTCACCAAACAGAAAAAGTTCACGTAAAAAGTCCTCTAACTTAGTTTCTGAAATGTCTCCGCTTCCTTTAGTTTATTACGTCTCTAGTTAAGTGTAAATACATTAAAAAACTGCTATGCTCCACATGTTGAACCACAGAATACTGAATTTCTACGTACAGCTGCGATTAACAGGGTCAGTAATGAGCGGCTAGCTGCCAGGAATTAAAGATTGGCTCCAAGTTGATCCCTTTATGACTTTGTCTGGATTCGGACGATAAAAACGGAGAAACGAGCCGCCTGGTTGGTCACGTCGGGGTGGGGGGGGTGCTGCTGGCTGCCAGAGGCTCCGATCTGCTCTGAGGTAGATGCGACAGAAAGGCGGCGTCCAGCCTGAGCCGGAGGTCAAAGGTCGGCTCGTTGTTACTAAGGCTTCGGTCACGGCTCACACGGAAACCTTTGAGTTTCTTTGTTCCAGTTTTTAAAGCGGCGGCGGGCGTGGTTCTCCGTTTGGCACCTCGGTCGTCAGCGGCGGGAGGAGAAACGAAACAAACGACGGGGCGAGAGAGAGAGACGGTGGGCGGGGCGGGCGAGGCGGAGCGGCGTCCAGACGGCTAGTTTGGTTGCTCTCCGGCTGCTGGCGAGTCCGTCTCCACGGCGACGGCGGGCGTTTCCTCCTCGGATTTCCCTCGCTTGGCGTCCGGCTGCTCCCCCGCCAGCTGGTCTCCGTTCTGCCGCTTGGTGGGGAGCGAGGCGGAGGCGGAGGCGTGGGTGGCCAGCAGGTGGAGGGGGCTGGCGGCGGCCGGGCCTGCAGAGGACAGCAGAGTTAGCGGCAGCTAGCGGATAGCGGCTAGCGGCTACCTGGCGTCTCACCTGAGCTGGAGGGCGCCTGCAAGGCGGTGGTCAGACTGTGGGTGCCGTTCTGGGTGATGGCCTTGATGGGCAGCTGGTGCTGACCCACCGGAACCTGCTGCACGATGGTGACCGTCTGCAGCGCCGCCGCCGACTGGGAGCTCTGGATGATGCGACTGGAGGCGCCCAGAGAACCGATGCTGGGAACCGCCTCCACTTTCACTGGGGGAGAAGAAGCAGATATCATCTATTAATCACCAATCAATAAGCCTGACGCAATAATCAATTAGTCACATGGTAAGTTAAAATAAGCTTCATTCATTCTGATGATTCATATGTTTTGAAGGGCAAGTTGTTTCCAGAGATGTATTTGCATTGCTGAGCCATTTTTATGCTATTAGTTAACAATAATTATTTCAGGGACAATAAATGACCCAGAAAACTTGTTACCATAACAACAGGCCTACACTCACAGTGTTTAAACCCTGGAAGAATTCAGCCAATCAGAAACGTTTCCCTGCTAACTATCAATAAGCTCCACCCACCAAAAAGGACCAAAGCTCCTTCCTGAAAGGTTCTCCTCCTGCTTCCAGGCCTCACCTTTGACCTCTGTGTGGTCCCCGTTCTCCTGCGGTTCGCTCTTGATGATGGCGGCCGGCTGGGCGATGACGGTGGAGCCGGCCGGGATCTGCTGCAGGACGTGGACGGTCTGGACGGCGGGCTGGGAGCTGCTGGTGCTCACTGGGGACGCCATGGTGTAAGTCACTGGCTTGATGGTCTGAGGTAACTGGCGCTGGACCGCTATGAGGACCGGCTGGCTGCTGACTGGGGAGCCTGGGCCAGAGGGGGGACAGGTTAGCAACAGAGCTGCAGTCTGGAAAGGAAGAAGAAGAAGAAGAAGAAGAAGAAGAAGAATGACGGCGTGGCACCTGGTGTGTTTTGTGCAAAGCGTGCTTCCTGGATGACCGCCAGTTTGGGCTGGATGGCGGTGGTGGGAACAGGCGGGGGAGCGCAGGGCGTGTCCGGCTCCAGGGGCACCGGGGAACCCTCCCGGGACAGACTGTCCGGGGTCTGCACCCCGCTGGAGTGAGCGGAGAGCACCCCGGAGTGATTGGGGGACGCTGGAGCGCTCCTGCAGGTCAGACAGCGAAATTAACACAATATTTAGTATTGACCTGTTTGGTTAGAACTGGAATCAAGTAAAAATGAGACAAACACAAAAGTTAAACGCTTCCTGAGAGGAAAGAAGAAAATATCATGCCGCAATGCGATATTCGCCCCCTGCTGGTCACTAGCCAGGTTGCAGCAGCTGCAGCTGATTAAAGGCCTGAGATGAAACATTTATTTGTTGCTTCTATCTTGACTGAAATGAGATATTTGTTTAAAATTATTTAAGGATTTTAAATGTTATTTTCTATGTATGAGTAACACTTCAAACAGGATTAAGTAGTTTCTGCTGAACTTGATATTTTTTTTTCTGCTGATTCGATTAATCAGCAGAAAAATCAATAGATTGATAGATTGCTAATAATTGTTAGCTGCAGCTTAATGTTTTAGTTTCTAAAAGCTTCATTTTGACCCAGAAGTTTCAATCTGATCTGAGCAGCTTCATGTTTCCTTTATCTTCTCTCGGTCTGAAGGAAACCTGAGCCGTTGATCTCTGCAGCTCCTCCAGAGCCACCAGGTCTGCAGGCCGATGCACTCCTGATATTTAGTAAACCGGTGACTTTTGAAGTTGCTACACTTCTATCTGAACCACTTTGAGTTTCTCTGATCCAGTAAGATAAGGTCAGGTTTGTGTGCGGTTTGTGTGCGGTGCCGGGCTAAGAGTCGTCCGTCTTTGGGGCCGACCTGGAGGAGAGGGGTCCATGTGGGGTCCGGAAGCAGGGGACCCCGCGGGGCCGTCGTTTCCTGAAGGCCTGCTCGATGAGCTTGGCCTCCGACGACGGGTCTATCCTCCAGAACGAACCTTTCCCCGGCTCTTCCTGCGACCGCGCCACTTTGATGAAGTATCGGTTCAGCGACAGGTTGTGACGGATCGAGTTCTGCAGCGAGACAAGCGGTGACAGGAGGAGGAAGAGGAGGAGGAGGAGAAGCGGCGGGCTGCGGTGGGACTCACCTGCCAGCCCTTGTCGGCGGTCCGGTAGTACGGGTAGTTCTTGGTGATGTGATTGTAGATTCCGTTTAGTGTGAGCTGCTTGTCCTGCGCCAGCGTTATGGCCTGGACGATCAGCTGTGCATAGGAGTACGGCGGCTTGGAGTCGTCCTGCAACGAGCAGCACAGGAAACGGCGCATTTACTGCAACCTCAGCTGACCAAATGCTTCACAACTAGTCCGAAAACAAGAAATACAACTAAGTTTGATTAAAAACAACAAAAACTGGCAGTAAAATACCAAAGATAGTACAAATAAAAACAGATTTTACACGTTTGTTGTCTTGTTTTCACTTTTTTTTGCTCAACTGAACAAATTTATCTGAGTATAAGAACAGGATATGTTTGCTATTTTTAGCCAAGTTCAGTAAATTATAAAAAGCTGATTTGGGTTCAGCAAAGTCAGTAAAAGTCTCGGGTTCTACTGCTTATAAAAGCTCAGTTATAAAAAATCAAATACTTTGTGTTATAATGAACATTTTCCACTGTAAGGAAATAATGTCTGCGATAAAATTTGTATCATTCTTGGATTGCAGTCGGGGACCGCCCAAAAATCAGTCCCCGGGCCAGAAACGGCCCACGGGCCGCACTTTGAGCCCCGATATGAAACGCTTCAGTGTGATTAGTAACTGTCTGTTTTCAGGACCCTGCTGACCTTGGGGCTGTCCCCTCCAGAGGCCTCCTTGTCGTTCTCAGGCTGCGAGTTGTCGTTGATGAGCTGCAGCTCCACGGCGCTGACCATGCGGCCCCCCATCCTGTAGCCCGAGGAGCCGGCCCCCCGGGGGCTGGAGGGGCAGGAGTTAGCAGCGCTGCCAAGAACAAAAGCAAACACCATGAGCTTCATGATGTTCAACCACTAAAGAACTGTAATTATTAGTTATTGTATTTTTGTGTTTTATGATGTTAAGCACTTTGAAACGCCTTGCTGCTGAAATGTTTCACACAAACAAACTTGACTGATTGATAAACTTGTTTTCATGTCTAAAACTGTTTTTTTTAATACCAATATTCTTTATCCAGTTAGAAATTGTTATATTTGACTCAAATTTCAGTTTATTTTTTGAAAATAATTTAAGCAAATTTTACTCAAAAAAAAAATACAAGCTTGTTTTTGGCACTACCAGACCTCCGTACAATGTCTTTTTGATGGATCCATGGATACCAAATGTTTGTTCACTCAGTAATGAGTAAAATGTGCTCTGGTTCTGGAGGAGTAGCGTTTTAAACTGCTGGTTTCCTCTGACCTTTGACCTTTAACGGATCTTTTTGCGGGTGCAGGTACCTGATGGTGCCGGTGGGTGACGGCAGCGGGCTCATCAGGTGAGCGATGTTGTCTGGAATGTTGATGGTAAGTGGGGAGATCTGAGGCTGTACTGGTTTCACTGGGGACTCTGGCGCCTCTCGCTTGGCCTTCTTCCCGCTGGACAGAGCCGTGAAGTTGATCTTAATGTTGGTGCTGGGAAACCTGAACGTGCACCTGCAGAAAAACCCCAAAACGACGCAGAAAACAGAGAAAGTCAGCCTGAAGGCGCCTCATCGACACATCAGAGGAGAAAAAGAAAAATATGGACGATAAAGTGTTTTAAATGGCTGACTAACTAAAACTAAAGCAAAAAAACTGGAAATACATCTAAACTTTTTCACGGATTAAACTGCTGGGCGACCCGGAGTCGGCGAAGGAACAAAACTCGGGTTTCCAACCAGCTGGAGGTGGCCAGGAACCGACTTTCAGTTTCCTGCACTGGGTTCTCACAGAGTTAGCGTTAGCATTAGCTAGTATTAGCATTAGCTAGAATTAGCATTAGCTAGCGTTTGCTACCTTGGTCTGAACTGGCTGTGCTGCGTCTCACAGGAGCCTGAAGCTCCTGAGGAGGCGGTAAAAATAACATCAGACTCGCCCAGAGACGCTCTATGAAATCTAAATATACATCAAGAACCTGACAGATTCTTCGTGTCACCAGTTTATAAAACATACTGGAAACACTCAGCTTCACAACACGGAAGGAAAAACAGAAACGGATGGATGTTTAAACTAAAACCGTTTTAGAGTCAGACGGATCAGACTTTGTTTTACATTTATTTGACCATTTTTAGAGTTTGTGACGTAAAAACAGGTCAAATGTCCAGTTTGTCTCTTTAAGGTAGTGCAACAATAAATCCGCCAAGTGACAATTTATTACATCTGAAATCATATTTTTAAAAAACATTGTAGGGCTGCAACTAACGACTATTTAGTAATCAATTAATTGGATAAAAAAACCTGACATGCTGCAGATTTTTAATTTAATCACTCAAGTTTACTAATAAATGCAAATAAGCAAAAAACTCCATTAGTTTTTTTAAATAAAAAAAACCAACATTTTTTATTTTAATAAAATAAAATATTTTTATTTTATTTAGATGCTTCTGCAGCTAAATAAAAACCATCTACTGATCAGTTCATTAATTTGATTAATAATTGGACAGCAAAAGGTACTTAATATGAGATATTTGTTACAGACTTTGAACCAGGTGAAGGTAAAACTGACACTTGATGAGTTATAGGAAAAACATATTTACAGAAAATTTGTTGTTTTTTTTAATCTAAAATGCTAAATGTTGGTATTTTCATAGTTTTGACTTTATTACTGCTCTGTATGTGTTGCTCTTTCAGCAAAATGGCCTTTTAGAGTCTTTATGCTCCAGTTAATGATTAATTGGTAACTAAATGAGTTGATTATTTAAAAAAATCGATTAATGGTTTCAGCTCTTACTGCTGCACTGATTGAAGTTTTATGGCCAATCACAGGTCTTCAATAAAACCAGACCTGCTGATTCTGATTTATTTGGTCTGAAAAGTCACCAAATACAGCAACAACGTCTCTGATTTTCAGATAAAATCGGTTTCTCCTGCGAGTATCGGTCGATCGTTGAGGAAACTGTCGTCGATTCATCGGTGGAAAAATAGAAGGGAATGTTTTCAACAGGAATTATGGAACCGGGTTTTATCTTTCATAAGAAATGTTTTCAATAAAACATGATTTAAACTGCTGCTGTCCTGTTAAAATCACAGAAAGTTACTTTACACTGCAAAAACACAAAATCTTACTAAGTAGTTTTGTTGTAGTTTCTAGTGCAAACATCTTACAGTTGAAAAAAGACAAAACTAACTTACAAATAACTTTTCAGCAAGAAGTATGAGCTTGTTTTAAGTGAATAATTCATTAATACTGATTAAAATGGTTCTAGTTCCATTGGAAGATTATTTCACTAAAGATATTTTTCCCATATTTTTAGTGAAATAATCTGCCAGTGGAACTAGAACTTTTTATCAATGTTAAGGAATTATTTGGTTAAAACAAGCTCCTGTATCTTGCTGAGAAGTTATTTGTAAGTTAGTTTTCTCTTATTTCAGATATTTGCTCTGGAAACTGGAACAAAACCAAGACAAAAACCTGTTTATTTCAATAAAACAGAAACTTTAAAGCTTAGAAAACTTTGGATCAGAATCCCAGCAGAGTTCAGGGTGTGATTGAGCCTCCCACCCTGAGTGCAGATCATCACAGATCCTCTTTATTACCCCGTTTCTCTCCCACAACAACAATGAGGCACAAACTGAAAAAAGGAGAAAGAAAACACAGTTGCTACGCTGCTAAGCCGCGAGGACGGAAACAAACAAAGCTTGTTCAACTGAAAGCTTTCACTTGAATTTCACCCCCAACCGGCGCAGAGCAGAATGTCAACAAAGAGGACAGGAGGGAGGAAGAGCCGCGGCTCGGGGTGCGAGGCAGCGGGGAGCGGGAAAGGGCTGTTCCTCCCTGCTGGATCCACTGACATCACCGCAGAGGAATCCCAGCAGTACGAGCGGCTGCGGCTCCATCACGCTGCTTCCTCAACACAAACCACTCACAGATCCAGAGATAAACTCATCTACAAGTCACTTATTATACCTCCAACTCAAGGACCTGGGTGTGTGTGGGGGTGTGTGTGTGTGTGTTAGAGGAGCAGAAAACTGTAAACTCCTTCAAAGTTTCAGGAAAACATTCACCCGGGAT
This sequence comes from Brachyrhaphis terrabensis, assembly GCA_903067065.1. Classification (NCBI taxonomy): domain Eukaryota; kingdom Metazoa; phylum Chordata; class Actinopteri; order Cyprinodontiformes; family Poeciliidae; genus Brachyrhaphis; species Brachyrhaphis terrabensis. The sequence goes on along the minus strand of CAEGAG010002727.1, from coordinate 4,606 downwards.
GGAAACTGCATCAAGTCAAAACAAGTCGCTGTTTTCTCAGCGCAAGAAAATGGATTCATGTTGGGAGATTGCGCAATGAGAGAGAGAGCGGTGTGCAAAGTCTGAGCAGCGCTGGCAGGAGCTGCGAGGTTGTTTACACTGCACTGTGAAAAACTGCAACCAGATTCCAACAAATCTGTCTCAACAAAATGTAAACAACGTCGGCGGCGTGAGGGACGCTGCAAACGCTGAAAATACTCAGATGAACAAATAAAAATCGACTCGTTTGCAACCAAAACAAAGCAACAGACGTATTTTTATGTTGGGCTGCGGCGAAGCTTCTGCTGCTCAGAGCTGCTGCTAACAGAAAGACATGAAAACACCTTAAAACTTCACATTTATTAAAAAATACTTTATTTAAGTTTCCCTTATTCCAAAGGAAAACTGGTGCAACTCACAGACTTAAAGTATCTTCAGAGTGAAGGAGCTCAGGTAGCAGTCAGTCTCACAAAGAACCTAAAGAGGCCTCTGACTGAAGACTGCTAACATGCTAACAGCAGCAGAGACAATATTCCACAGAAACATCCAGGATGAAACCATCAGTTGTTAGCTAGTGCTGCTAATCCGCCTCCTTTGCTTTTTCCGCTAATCTTTAAACCCCCGTCTGGAAATATGGTGAACAATAAGAGCAAAAACACCTCAAAACTCACAGAGAGGAATTATCCCAGCATCCAAAACCTCAACTAAAAAAATGTATTATGAACAAAAATCTAAAAAATAATAATAAAAAAGTCAGAGCGACTCCAACATGTTGCTGCCATGACTGCATTTCTAAAAACAACTTAAAATGTTTTATTTCATTCAATTTGTCATTTTAGCTAAATTAAAATGGCTGTGTGAAATGTTTTTCACATATAATATCAGATGCATGTTTGTACATTTTCCTTTCATGTCTTTGCTTTACTTAGATTTTTAATCTGGATTCACAACTATTTATGTCCTTCAATATTTCAGATTTTTCTGTTTTTAATCATTAATCATTTGGGATAATTGGATAGAGTTTCCATGAGAGAGCGAGAGAGAGAGAGAGAGAGAGAAAATGTGTGTGTGTGATTAAATAAAATAAAAGCTGAAAAAGCAACCCATACTTTAGGGATAATGTGACTGAGATGTTGGTCATAAAACAAATAAATAGTTTGTGTTTAGTTTGGATTAAAAACCAAAACTAAACGAAAAACCATGAAATGATGTAACTTTCTATAACTGTGATTTTTTTTTCAAGAATATATATATATATATATATATATATATACATACATACATATATATATATTTTTTTTTACATCTTCTACTGGTAGGAATGAGTTCAACAGCAAGTCAGAAAATAAACAAACTGACCAATCACCACTTCACAACCACCTGGCGGACATTTTGTTCCCAATCTGACAACTTACAATCATTAGGTCTTATTCTAAGAAAATGTAGTTTTATGACTCCAATAATGCTGCACGATGTATCGCGAATATATCGTGCAATTTTCATACTGCTGTTTGGAGTGCAAAAATTGCAGGCTAACATAACGCAAATGTTAAAAACTTGCATTTTCAATGCTAATGTAATAATTAGCCAGTTAGCCTTTGGTCTCACAGCAGTTTCATTAACGACTTAAACCAAAATACTCAGGAGAAAATGGGCATAAATCACAACTAAAATCACAATTGACACACTTAAAAATGTACAAACATTGTCGGCTTTTCTAACGTTAGATAAATAACATCTACCACCAGGGGGCAGCGCTGACTTATTCTGGTTTAAATTGCAGAAAAAACGACTGGCTCAATGAAGCTTCGAACCATAACTATGGAAAATGGTTTGATATAAAATCTGCACAAAATTAAAAAGAGCTTATTAACATTTTAACAAGTCATAATAGGTGAAAATACTAAACGATTACAGGATTAATGAACGAAAACAGAGTCACTTCAACCTGAACACATGCAGAATGTTGATGTTGGGAACCAAGAATGTAACCCCCTGTTCTGTAGGGCGGCTTTAAAAAGTGACACCAGAACCACGCAGAGGAAACTTCCAGCTGTTTGTGAGGATGAAGGTTCATCATGCAGCTGCAGTGGAGAAAGAGAGGCGAGTCCAAAACGTTGACCAGAACAGAACCAAGTCCAAATGCAGCTGCCAGAGGCATCAAACCAGCAGAAACTCTGGATTATCACATCCCAGGGTTTAATCATGTTTTATTCTGATTCCTGTTTAACATCTATGCTGCCTGTTTTCAAGCAGCTGTAATGTTTAATCCATTCGTCCCATTGGCTGTAGCTGTTAATGTCACTTTATTCACTGAAAAACACTAAAATAACAAATCTGTCAGTTCTGAACCTTACAGTTTGTGTTTTACAATAAAATGAAACCAAATAAATGTCAAAAACTGAAAAATATTTGTTTACTTAAAAACCAAGAAAAACCTTAAAAACCCATATTTGAATGTTTATTCATTGAACCGTAATGAACTGTAACTTTAAAGCCGGATTTTTAAAACTGTTGCTCCAATACTAACTGTCAGCATATGTACAAGATATTTCCTCATTCTATTTTATGGTGAAACACATTATTGCAAAAGCTGAGCGAGCTTTTTGTTGTTCTGTCAGTAATCGCCGTATTAGATATTTAGTAAATACAACCTTACACATTTATTATTTTTCTTCTCAGTTTAAACTAGAAACATTTATGAGGATAATAAAAGTTTCAGTCGACTGGGAAAGTGAAAGGAACCAGTTTCCTGAGATCTCATGACTGTTTGATGTTCTCATGTTTTATCTCGTGTTTTATCAGTAAATCCGTCAGAAAGTGGAGTTTAAATGCAACCATGATGCGTTCAGGGGTGTTTACTACTCGGAGAAAGGAGCTCTGGGACCTGATCCAGTGGACTGGAGGTCACAGTTTGTGCAAACTGCAGCAGGGCGGAACCGGCTGGTTTGTTTACGTTCAGGGGTCGAGAAGAGCTTCATTCACAATTAATCCACACAACCCACAGTGGGAAACAGAGTGGCGACTTTACTGCATCACGGCAGAACATTACTGAGTGGAAATGTGCAAAATAGCACCATTTTCAATAACAGCCGCATAAACACCAACTGGCTCCAACAAAGCGCAGAGGGGGAGAGAAAGGCTGAGCTGACCCACGGTGGACTGTGGAATGTGCGTGGAATGACGGCAGCAGGCTCGTGAAAACGGTTGCTAACAGGAATGTCAACAAAGAGAAGGGCTTTAGGAAACAGGATGCGGACTTCTTGCTAACATGCTAAACACGTGGTGCTCTCGACCCTTGCTCGCAAATGTAAACCTGCTGTTGTTAAATGTTAACTTCAGCTGTCCGGATGCTCCGGCTACTGCCCCCGATGGGCGGCGGTGCTGGAGGGGGAACTTACATTCGCGGGAGCTGCAGAGGAGGGGCGCCCCGTCTCAGGAACACTCCGTCCACAAACACCCCGTTTTTACCCAGACACCGCAGGTAGAAGTCCCCGCTGCCGGTGCCGTCGTCGCTGGCCGTGAATATCTCCAGATGCCGCCGCGAGATGAAGCTCGAGTGGCCCATGCTCACGTCCACGGAGCCCTGCGAGGAGTTCCGGCCGATGGTTACCGAGCGCTTCTTCATCATGTATTCGAATTCACGGCCCTCTAGCCGGGCAATCGGCCCAGACGATCCGCTAACTTGAACAGCCATGTTCAGGGTTGGAGCCTCGAAACGCCTCAAAATAAAATGTTGGGGGCAACTAAAGACCACTGCACGCACGCCCGACTGTGGCCCTTCAAAGGCGTTCAAACGGAGCGCATCTACAAGAGGGGCATCAAACTGAAAACAGGAATCCAGAGGGAAACATGCGAGGCCAGGGACAGCGGCTCCGACCCACCGCCGAGAGAAAGGGGAGCGGAGGCAGCCAACCAAAAGAGGCCAGAGGCGGGTAGGATGTAACTGCCACCGGCGTCCGCCAATCACAATGCAGGAAGGTGATGGAACGCAGCAGCTACAGCCAATCACGTGCGAGTATTTTTCAGAGGACATATTCAAGGTCGGTTGGTGTGTAGCTGTTGTACGTGCATATGCTGTTAGGAACATAGATGTAAACGAGTAGACATCGCATCTTCTTCCTTGCCCAGAAGGAACAATCCATCAGCGCGTCCGCCATATTGCTAGTGGCAGGCCTCTCTGATAACCGATAAAGATAAGCTTGGAAATAGGATTTTATGATTAAATGAATACGTTTACGATAAAGTAAGTTTTGTTAAAATATAATACATGTCCGTAGTAGTAGTAATAACAGTGACTATTGAAACAAATTTAAATAATATCGTCATAATGTTCAGAAAATTCACCCAAACATACCTTAATTTACATCTGAAGATATACTGTCATATATAACTTTTTTTGTCTTTTTTGCAATTTTTGGAATTTGTTGGAATTCCAACAAATTCATGGAAATGTTGGAATCTGGTTGCAGATTTGTTGTCATATATAACAATATTCATTTTAATTTAATTAGATAGATAGATAGATAGATAGATAGATAGATAGATAGATAGATAGATAGATAGATAGATAGATAGATAGATAGAT